>CAXDID010000968.1:0-160772 GCA_963988835.1 Hexamita inflata
TAGCTGTTTTAGAATAGTACAATTTAATATGTAATTGCATAAAAAACAAATGTGTATGCACCCGTTTTGAGCACTTTGGAGCTTGCCACATGTATGAATATAATTATTGATATATAATATACTGTTTTTTGAAATTAATTTCTATGTTCCACTCCAGAACTAAAATATGGGTAATTGCCATATAAGTGATCTATGATATGAATTTTAGTATAAAGTGCACTCGTTACAATTTTAAACCGAAACTACGAAGGAAACTGAGGACAAATAATCTAGGCTACGAGTAAACATATGGAAACTGCTAAATGGCAATGTGGAATCGAAGAGATAGATTGAAGAAAATTATACGTTTCACTGCACTCGATATAAGCCACCAAATTTTTTGATAAACAAGATGTTAAAAATTACACTTCTGTATTTGACCAATTCGAAGAGAGCAAACTATAAAGACTGAATTCTTTCTTAGTACATTTGTTATAACTAGTAGGGATAGCGCTTAATAAAGACTGGACGATATGAGTTTTTTGGTTTATTAATAGTCAAAATAGTCCGGTTTTAACTTTCAGCTATAACTAAAAAATATATAAATGGACTTAGCCTAAAACACATTATATAAATTATGAAGGTGAGAGTATATAATAATGATAAGAGTTTGGACCACACCTCCACGTCTTCTTTGTATTTAATGCATTTTATACAACTTATGAATATTTGACTTAGATTATAATAATATCTGAACACGATATATTTTTAGAATAAATTAGCAATAACTATTTAGATGTTGTTCCTTTCAACAAGGACCTAAAGGGGATTATTCATAATAATGATATTACACATATATTTTATGTAAAATATAAAAGATGAATCAATAACTAGATCATGCTACGTAACATAATATTAAAAGTCATATTATATAGTGAATAATAGAATATAATCTAATGAGCTAATAATTTAATGGGGAAATTGTATCAACTGTGTAAATTATTAATATTTAAACAAAGAAATATAAATGGTTGACTAAAAGAAAATATTTAGTTATTACATTAATTAAATTTATAATTATTTATTAGCTACACTCCAAATTGTTGATTGGTTGAGATATTGAAAATATGATATCATACAAGAGTACATTGCGAACATTCAATACCATTATATAATTGTAATTATTATAGATCATGTATTCATAATATATTAAAATAATTTTAATTTAACTTCTTGGCTAATAATTTTGAATATACCAATACATATTTATTTTCGTATATCTCTATTCCTGGTTTAAAATCCAATAATCATATAATATTATATTAGTAATATAATCAAATATATTGGCATTCAATATTATAGTTTATTTGGTTTATATGAGTATTTAATGTTCATTTGATTAAATATGACATATAAAGATAATATCATTTTTAGCTATTTTATTATGCATGTTATATATAAATGTAACAAAAAATACTTATATGTTTGTATGTCTTAAGTTATTTGTTAAAATATGTATCAAATATTGAATCAAAAAATTATAATTTAAATCATTCAATCGTGATAGCAAGAGCTATAAGCGTACAAATATAATTATAATATATTAATATAAAATAATCAAAAACAACAAGTACATTCACTTGTGTTCAATCACATTAAGTAAGTTTATACTTGACATAGCGTTAATAAAAATGAGACTCAAATTTTATATAATTTCTGTTTATATAATATACTGTCAGGAACAATTCAACATCGATACTTCAGGGAATAAATAACTTACATTTTATAATATTGTAATTTCTGTAAATATTGTTAAAAATCTATATTTAAAAATAATTATATTTTTATTGATAAATTAAATATTCTGTTATATCTCAACATAGTTGTAAATAATATTAGAAAGAAAGTCGAAATATGTACTATTTAAGACTTTAAAACTGAAGGAGACTCCATAAAACCTATGGAGTGAAAAAATTACCATATAATATTTTACCAACATTCTTCTTATTATATTGTATCTATTGCAAAAATATAACTAACTCCAGCTCATTCCAAAAAAACACCTACTATGAACATTTTAAAAAACGTACTTTAAATAATTGAATACTTTTGTTTCAGCTTCACTATATGTATACTTTGTACAGTCTACAGCTTAAGATGTATCCTACTCAGTTCTCCACTCCACTATTATTTGAAAATAATAATAGTATATCACACCATAAAATACGTCTAAACTTGTGATTGCAGAATTAACAGTATAATTAACATACATTAATAATATCTGAGTGACTAACGACAATTGAAGACTTGGAACATGAGTAAGTGAGTTTATTAATTAATTAATTAATATGAGCTAAATGAAGTCAATCATCACACTGATGAATTCGGAGATTCGATGGAGAAATATAACAATATGGGTCTCAAATTAAATTGAATGTAACTTATTGGGTTCTGCTATAACTTTGTACAATTGAATACTTTATTACTTGTTACACAAATTATTATCTATTAGTTTAGTAACAAACTACAAATATTAAGAAAATATGGATTCAAATTGTTTTTTAAAAAACTGATAAACAAAAATTTGACGTGTAATATATTAATATAACACACTTGTAAATCAAATTTCCACTACATATATGAAAAAGATCTTGTTAACAAATACTTCAAAATAACCTAGGGCAAAATAGCAGTCGTTACCACCAGTTTAAAAACGATTAACCGCAAACATAAGTGAGATATCTCAAAGCAATAGTACAATATCTTAGCTAACTCTTTCATCCAGAACAACACTTGATACTTACCGGACAAGCACTTCTAATTCCAACGTTAACAAAGTACTTGTAAATTTGTAAGATAGACCTTCACAAATAATCCAAGCCACTCAACTTGGCAATATTTGGAGCAACCAGAACAGAATAAACGGGAGTTCTGAAGACTTATCTTTTGATATGGAAAAACTGAGGCAAATTCAACTGAACGGAAGCGCAGCGATTTTCGACTAAGATTTTGACGCAGAGTTTTAGATTATTTCTGAAAGCGACGAGTG
Organism: Hexamita inflata; assembly: GCA_963988835.1. Lineage (NCBI taxonomy): Eukaryota > Fornicata > Diplomonadida > Hexamitidae > Hexamita > Hexamita inflata. The sequence goes on from CAXDID010000968.1 coordinate 3,029, forward strand.
AGTAACAAGAATTCATTCATTTAAGTCAAAAGAATGTGTTACATACCAGTTTAAATATTTATGATCATAATAATATAAATATTATGAAATATAATACAACTTTTGAAACTACTTAGTAGTTTGGGTTCCTAAAATCATAAATAAATCACTAAATAGTGGGTTCAATTTAAAGTGCTTTTTGGCGGGTATTTCCGGGTTTAAACCCGCACCAACCCGCAAAAACAGTGCGGGTTTTCCTACTCAAGGCCTTGGATATAATATTTTAGCGGGTCAGAAACCCGCAATTTTGAGCATATTTTACGAATATTTTAATGTGTTTTTGTGTAATAAACGTTGGAAGTAAGAAAAAGTTAGTAATTATAATGGTTTCACTGGTGATATTGGTTTAATTAATCTGTATTCTAATATTATGTGGTCTAAAATTTAAAATTATAATATATTTTCATGGCCACTGTAATCAAAAGTGGTGTGTGAGTAATTTAATTAGTTTTAATATATAATGTTAGTTGGAGTCTTAATTATATAAAACTCACTGATTTTCCTTGAGCTCTTCCTCCTTCTTAGGTTACATAAGTTACGGGGGCTTGGAGACAAACTGGCCTTCACGATGATCAAACTCGGAATTGGATTTACTTCAACTCCAATAACGTTTAGGTTGGGACTAGTTGATAATATTGTCCATTCGCCCCAACTATGCTCCGTTCGCTCAATCAATAAAGTTTATAAAAGTTTATAAATACTTTGAAATTCGAGAGTAATTTTTCGTGTCCTGAATATCAGTATTTTATACAAAACTTTGTTACTTCTAGCAGTAACCAAATTCGAATATTAAACATTGAGTTGAAACGTTGGCTACTAGAAGTTTGCTGCCTAGCTCATCGAATTTTGTATAAATACTGATATTCAGGACACGTTTAGACCATATTTAACAACACATTTATAGAGCTAATCTTACCTTTTTGTTTTCATTGGTTTAACTCTGACAACACTATTTTTATATTTAGGGGTGCGTTGGTATTAAGGTCAGAATTGTAAAATCTGTATAGATACGATCTGTATTGACACAAATCTCGTATTTTTACTTATGGAGTGGATTAAAATAAAAGTGTTCAAAATGGTGTGGAAAGTTCTAAAATATTTCAATTTCTTATTTGAATCAATTTTTAAAATTTCCGCAAAATCCTTGTTATATTTAAATATAATGCTCGTTGGTAACTTTTTGATTTTCAAATTTTGAGAGATTTAGAAGTAATGTAATATTTTATTTTTATGTTAAAACAAAGTTAATGTCACTCGGGCCTTACATCCGCCATATATTTTCATTAGATTAAAATTTACATTTACTACATTACCTCGAATGCAGACCACCACCCCTGTTCACTTACAGACCCCCTGGCCTTTTTCAAAAAATAGGCAGAGGGTCTATAACTGAGAGCAAATCTGGTTGATTTTGGTTTATATCTTGCATCAGATTTGGTTTTCCATTTCAGTTACAGACCCCTTTTCTTAAAATATTCTTCAAATATCAACAAATTTTTGAATTTTGCTATTTTTATGTATATAACGACTTAAATAGTATTGTGTATTGTAGATTGTTAAGTTTCCTCGTTTATATTTGGCACGTTAAAATCAATACTATTTAATCAATTAAATTTCAAAGCATTTCAGTTACAGACCCTAAATACAATTCAGTTATAAACCCTTTTATTAATAAAAATCAAAAGGGTCTGTAACTGAGCACTTTTGGGGTCTGTAAGTAAATAGGGGTGGTGGTCTGTATTCGAGGTAATGTAGTATATTGTAAAATAATTTATCACTAATAATTTTTGACTTACTTCTATGCTATACATACAATTGGTAGGTATTTTCAAGCAAAACCCGCCGGGTTTTATCCCGCAAATACCCGCTAAAAAGCACCTTAGTTCAATTTGAAAATGAGTAAATTACTACACAAATATTATTTGTTAAATTGATTGATTCATTTTCGTGTATTTGATAAATTCGAAACCAATGTATAATAACCTAAGCACTATAGTGAATTCCTCATTACTTTTTCACTTCACATAATGAAATAGCAACCATCATATCCTAAAATTGGAGAATTAATTCCGCCGCACAAAAGCAAAACTTAAAAAGCGACTATGTTACCACCAATTTAGAAACGCACGAGCAACCTGAGCACCGTGAACTCTTCGAGCAGCAACTTTTCTCAGTCGCAAGTTTCTAAATCATCTTTCGACACCTTCAGAGTGATCACCTCCAACGCGAACGTCAACAAGGTACTAGTGAACCTGCAGGACAGGCCGCAGCAAATCGAGCATTCCGTGTAACTTGGCAACAGCTGGAGCAACTCCAATCTAAGTAACATATCTGACGACGACCTGTTGCTGGACAACTTCTGCAAGTTAAGAGTGGTGCCTCTTATATCCAATAACAGCATGCGTTTCGACAAAGAATCTGATTCGGATTGAATGATGTAGTTTATTAATCTGATAAATTTATTATAGTTTATTAAAATATCTAACTTCAAAAATCTAAGATAATTATACTTCGCCCAGTCACAAGGTCAAGGTTGAACCGATTTTTATAAGAGATTTAATCTGCGTCCATGATTAAGTTAAAGTCAAAATAGAATTTGCAAAAGATTATGATTTAAAAACTGTTACATACTCCAAATTGGAATAGTTGATAGCCCAAGGAATTATTTTTCAAGTGTGATTCAAATTCAAATTCGTGTGTAATTTGAATTGTTTTAGATATTAAATAGTACTATCTTACACATATCAAAATCAACCACCATTGCCTTTCCGCCTCACATATGCAGAAGCTAATCCAAATGATCCCATCTGGAAGGCCTCCGCACACACAAGTACAGAGGTCATCCGCCTTGCCTCCTATATCGAAGCGAAACAGCAACATCAGCACCATAAACTCGTCTAGCAGCACGCTCTCGCAGCTCCTGCCGCTTAAAACGCCTCTGGACACGTTCCACATCAGCACCTCGAACGCGAACGTGAACAAGGTCCTGGTGAACCTGCAAGACAGGCCATCTCAAATCGAACAGGCGGTGCAGCTCGGGAACAGCTGGAGCGACTCGAACCTGAGCAACATCTCGGACGACCTGCTTTTAGACAACATCATGCAGCTCCGAGTGGCACCTTAGTTGATAAACGACAGCTTCGCGGTGTTCGACGAAGATACAGAAATTGAGTAGTGAATATATTTTGATTAATACAAAATGTAAAATATTTATCGTTACCTTTGCAATTCTGTTGGTAAGTATAAAATTTGTAGATGGTCAATAACTGTATACTTACTCTTATCATCAAAACTATCTAGATATTTAAATAGGCTTGTGAATGTATTTTATAAATCTATATCACTCTATGTTCAGCTCCACCATCAATTCCATGAAGAGGTTCTCGTCCAGCTTCATGGAAGGGTACTGAGATGGCGGCGATTAGTGGATTCCCTTACGGAGACTGTCGTAGGACACTTTTTTCTCTGTGTCGATAGATTCTGTCTGGTGAATGTTTTTATAGTAATATTTTATAATTATATACTGCAATGAATAATTTTGCAATATCTATCACTCTAGAGTCGCTCACGAGTCATAATTATTCTATTTAATATTAAACGATCAAAACTGTAATAATATATTTATAATACAATAATAATGTAGAGAAATTATCTCTAGATTATTATTTCAAAATTACTAAATTTACTGTGTATTGATTATTGAATACTTTTGATAGTATATTGAAATATCTATAAAACATTTAGATTGAAATTAAATATTATAATATTAAACAATACACTACTGTAAATTCAAAAACTATTTTTAACAATAATCGTTATTAAACCTACTACGCCACAAATTTATATTAATTTCCACAACAATTATGAAAAAGATTATTTAATTAAATAAAACAAGAATTAACAACAATTCGCTTCCGCCAATCTAGGGAAGAGTCACAAACATAAGTAAGATTTCATAAAACTATAATAATATATCTTTTCTAGAAATATCAGGTAAAACCCCGCTTGATACCTATCATACAAGTACTTCTAATTCAAACGTTAACAAAATACTTGTAAGTTTGTAAGATAGACCGTTATAAATCGAACAAGCAACATAACTTGGAAACACTTGGAGCGATTAGAATCGAGAAAGTAGTTCAGATATATTTGACATGTTTGATATAGAAAAATTGAGACAAATTCAATTGGATGGAAGTTTGGCAGTATTTGACTCAGACTGTGAAGGTGAGTTTTAGGTGATATCTGAAAGTTATGATGAGTGAATAGTAAACTTTTGGTTTATAATCAGAAATAAAGTTTTGTTTGACAGCATATATATAGAAGAATATCGAAGAAAACTAGTTTCTGAAAATTAAGTTAGCGAGTTAGGTGAAACTGGTCCGCTAACGACTCAGTGAGGACCCTGCCAGGTCTTTACTGAGTGGGCATAAATGACGGTGCCCGTTTTGAAAGTGGAAACCCTGGTGTGCGAGAGCCTATCTCACTCTTTTGGTACATCTCAAAAATATCTCAAAAATATCTATCCAATTAACAGCAAAATCTAGCTAACTAGTTAAAGCATTGTTAATCTGATAAATGAAAGTATCTTTATTTACATTATATCATTTTTATTGTTACTATATTAAATAATAGGTTATTTGTAATTATTTATAGATACCACTCCTATCTATGCCACCAAAATGGATACCTAACTAATAACCAACTGTCGTGGTTGATTCCAACGCGCCACGTCCACGAGGTTCTCCTAATTGCCTTGCAGGTTTAACTTTTGTAAGAACAGGGGAATTATCTACAATGACGAATGATTAATTGAACACATATGTTTCAATATATGGTGGAAAAACAACCGGTGCAGTAAGCGGTAAGACAAATTATTTAATAATGGGTGTTGATCCTGGCGAGTCTAAGCGCAAAGCTGCGAAAGAGAAAAATGTTAAAATTATTTCTGAAACAGAGTTTTATGATCTTGTTATTCAGCGTTCTAAAGTACCTGCAAAAATGGGCAATTATACTGAATCTTTGCAACCAATTGATGGCGATGAATCTGAACCTGAGTTATTAACTACAACAGAAGTTAAGAATGAAGAATTCTAATTCATTGATCCTACGCCTTACACGTTAAAATATCGTCCAAAGTCATCATCTGCGATACTTGGAAATTAGTCTATAATAGCTGAGTTAAAGGAACATTTATCTCATCCTTCTCCTTCAACTTTTGCCATTTTTGTTCATGGCCCGCCTGGTACAGGTAAGACGTTATCCCTTGATTTAATTTCAAGCGAGTTAGACATGCAACAGATTAAAATCAACTCATCAATGGTGAGAACCAAGAAGGAGTTGCATTAGCAGCTTCTTCCCTTTTTGCAAACCACTTCTGTGTTAAATTAGAATCAGAAGAGGGTAGTGGTAATAGACGAGGCTGAATCCGTCGACGCTGGTGGTTTGCCATTTTTGAACACGTTTATAGCGAAAATAAGGGATGCTAGAAACAAGATTCCGATTGTGTTCATAACGTCTGATTCGTACAATTAGAAGTTGAAAACGATTAAGTCTAAGTCTGTTGATATTTAGTTCAGGAGGACGCCCAAGAACACCATTTCGAAGTATTTGTTTGATATTATGGTGGCCGAGAACATAAAGATAAATTCGCCTAATTAGCTTGATATTATCTCTGATCGTGCTTCTGGTGATATTCGCCGGTGCTTATAGTCTTTGCAAATGTTCGTGAGCCGTTAGGGGTTCAAGGCGGCTGATTTCTTGTAATTCGAGTCGCTTAAGATTCCCGGTGATGTGTTTGAAACCGCGGACAATGTGTTCGCGTTCAAGCGCTTTTGTGCCAACAATCAAACTCCCTATTAGTCCATGCTCGATTTGTTCTACAACGATCCTGGTCTAACTCAGCCGATTATAATCCAGAATTATCAGTCATTTTCTTCATTCGACCTGGATTTTATGACATCCGCTTCAGACCTCCTCTCATAATCCGATGTGATCCTCCACTAAATGTTCTCTCAGTCGAATTGGACCGCCTCCCGCGCCTGCGGAACTTTCTCCACCATTTTGCTTGGGATGGAGTGCGTCCAATATAATATCAAGCACAACGGGTTCCTGAGGCCCGCGTTCCCGGGTCTAATCTCTCTCAACGGAACCGTCAAAAGGAACCGAGAAACGTGCGACGAAATGCTCGACCACCAACTTCTCGACTACACCGGGCAACTCGAATTCGTTGAAATGGCCCTCAAAACAGCCGAAGCCGAACTTGATTAAAAAGATGATAAAGGAAAAGAAGAAAAAGAAAAATAGAAGAAGAAGAAGACAATTATTAAAAATGAAGACGATTTTAGTGAAAGTGATGATGAAGAATAAGAAATTAATGATGAGAATAATGGGGTGCTGAAATACGTGTGCGGAATAGTTACGGAGGAATTCTACGAAGATATTCAGAAAGTACTTGAACAGGCACTGAATAAGCAACTCAAGAAATACCTGAAGGAAAACGGAGGAGCAGGACGCCTATTCGAAGAAAAGAAGAAAAGAAAGTGATCAAGAAATTTGTTTAATTGAACAACTGTTTTAGTAAGTATGCGGTCGAAGATTAATTGAGTTGAGAGGTTTATTTTATGTTATTAATTTTGTTGAAACGAAATAATGTTAAGCTTGTCAGTATTTCCACTTCGCAAATAATTAACAAAATTCTCGAAATCGACTTCAACCATTTAATAGGTAAATTACTATTTTCGTGTTCAATATATATTAAAACATATTATTCGTATTTTAAATCACTTTATTCATTTTTATAAATGTGTGTGTACCCTCTTATGTCATTTTATTCACTAATATGCGTTTTATAACACTCTGGACACAAATGATATCCTTTGCACGAACACACATATCTGCTATTACATTATTTGCAGCCGACATATTACGCACTTACTTTTGTATATACATGATAGTGTTTATATGCTTCTATTACTGGTTCTTTAATTGGGCTTACTTGGTTGGTTACAACCTTCAATTTTTCGTGGTGTAGCTTTAATTTCATATTTTGTTAGATTTATTTTCATTTAATCAATTATGCTTTCAATATAATCCGTTATTTTAATTTCTTTATATTCTGGATGCAATAATTTCATCAAAGAAAACCCATTAACTAATATTACTTACATAAAATAAATAAACATCCTTGTGGTCCAACGAGTACATCGTCCTGGAAACTTAATATTTTTTGTAAGTTGGTCTATAATCAACTCCTTTATAATTATTATTGTAGTAACGAACTATTTCAGGTTGTTCTCTGGGAATACCACGAGAACTTACAAATTCTTACAATTAACAGGGTTATTTCACAAATTTTGATTTTGTATATATCATGGTTAAAGTTTTCTACTTTTTGCATTACCAGGTTTATTTTAGCTCAAAACTTCTTCTTCATGATCATTAAATATTTTATTTAGTTCTTCTAGATCATCTTCGTCATATTCATAGTCAGAATTTTCAGATTCTTCTTCATCAGATTCTATACCGTCTAAATTTGTCGATTTCTTCTAAATTATCGATTTCTTCTTCAGGTTAATCTAATAACAATTTAATATGACCATAACAGACATTAGAATGTATTTCCTCCCATTCTCTGCAAGACATTCCAACTTCATCAGCTATAAACTAATTGCGTATTTTAGTGTTCTTAGACCAATTATCTTTGACAGATCCTCGCTCTTTACCTGATATCATCATTGTAAATAGTATCATTAAGTATTTATCGAATTCTGATTTAGTTAATCTAGAATGCCCTCCATATTTCTACATTTTTCTTACTTCTGTCAAAGTTTTAATGTTATTATAGAATTATGGAGTAAATAATTATGTATGGGTTTCATAGATGCTTTCATTCATTGTTGGCATTATTTTTGTTAGGTGCGAAGTGGAAATACTGACAAGCTTAACATTATTTCGTTTCAACAAAATTAATAACATAAAATAAACCTCTCAACTCAATTAATCTTCGACCGCATACTTACTAAAACAGTTGTTCAATTAAATGTAAACAGGTGTTTTCAATTCTTAAAATAAAATACACATATAGATATATGAAATACGACAACTATGAATTAAATACCACCCCATTTCCTAAATGAGCAAGTAAAGTTTTGCAATTAACAACCACAGAAACCTCGGAGACCCAAACAATATCAAACACGAAATTCACTATGGAATGGCCCCTAGAAACCAAAAAGATGCTAATTCCGACTGGGCACCCAAAGGAGATCCATATGTTAAAAAGAACCCAACTCCTCAACAGAATTAAGAACAACCATACTAAAATTCTTAAAATCAATAAGCTGTTGAACAACCAAAAGCCTAACAAGTACCTAAATAATAACAATAACCATAATAAAAAAGAGAAGATTTTTAAACAAGAGGAACGAGCTGCGGAGGTGGTAAATCAACCGGGTTTTGGTGATTATAATCATTTATTAGTATAGTTTTAATATCATCATACTATTCAGCCATAATCAGCCTTATCACCTTATAAATGGAATATGATTGTAATATGATTTCAAAGTAAGAATTAACTTAAATATATGTTATATTAATCAGTGATCAACTTATGATGATTTCCACATCCAAAATAATTTCGTTTGATAATATAAGGATCCAGCCAAATGAATATGAGGAGACTCTCAATTATTATGATATGACAAAAGCCAGAGTATTAGTTATAGGAGTAGCTGGTAACGACAATAATATTAATGAAAGACGCCTTACCAGTACTAGATTTTACAATTCTCATGCCAGAATTATCTATCATTACTAGGCTCCTAAATCTAGAGAAACTGACGAATATTTTGATTTAGTGACAAGTTAATACAAAATATACAAACATTTATTTACCTCCAATGGAATGAATTAGCCGCATTAAGAATTAGTGGAAGCCAGAAAACAATGGACAGCAGAGCTGGTGGACGAGTTAAAATCAAGGGATTATGCACCTAATTTAGTTTTAGTCTGTTCATCAATGGAAGAATATATTTATGAGAAAATATTAAGGAGGTATTTCAATCCTGTAATTTCAAATGCATATTTCAAGGATGCTGAGTTCTTATTTATTCCAAAATAGTTTTTAACACAGGTAATATCAACATCGTACTGTTATTTCATAAAAAATTCTGATAAGTAGTATTTTGTGCAGTATTTCGACGATAACGCTGATATAGTCGAGTTTGATATGAGCCTGCCCACATTCCCGCCAATTTTCACGCCCTACAAAGTGGTCAAACGCGTAATTCACCCCTACCAAAACATTGGCCAGCTTGAAATTGTAATGGAAAACGTTGCAAAGTACCACATTGACAACTTCACCATTTTCCAAGGCGCCCAGAAAACAAAATAGATTACACTCGGTCTCGAGCTTCATGACTAATTCAATTTGGTCATGTTAGTGGACGGAGTCGAGTTAAAAGGGTTCGAGTACCTTTAGTTCGTAACGCAAAAATCAAAGGAATTCGACGAAGCGATCATAAGAGAAAACGAGAAGGCGAAGAACAAAGTTGATTTGACGAAGAAAACGTTCAAAACGGAGAAACTGCTCGCGATCTCAATGGCCTGGAAGAAACCTGATAAAGGAAGAGTGATCAACGACTGGGCCACCCAGCTGATACACGGAATGACCAATGATGAAATATGGGACAAGTACTACGAGTACGTACACATTGACATCATGCGGAAAAACATCACTGGGCGCCTGATGTGAGGGAACTCCATATTATAGCATCTAAATCTTACTCATTACTTAAAGATAATTATAAATGTTTAATTATTTATGTTTATATCATATGATTAATTAACATTTGACTATATTGCTGTTCATTATATATGTGATCTATTTTCCTATACAAATACTTATTAGTTTTATTTGTAAATACTTTGAATGAGGTTTAATATGTTTAATTGTATAATTGTATTTGCTAATATTGAAGATAAATTGAGATATTATCATTTCTACTACAATGCGGCTTTACAACGCATTTCGTGACTCAAAACATCCACTCCAATTATGCAAAGCTTGAAAACCGCGAGACAGTCGTCCAAGCTATAATAAAGACAAGACGACCTGGATTTAGTAGAAAAGCGGAAGTCAAGATCCTACCAATTCGAGCCCCTCAAAATCACGTCAAATAAAGTGGTTAATCTAACGCAGGTTAAAATGATGGACAAAGAAGAGATGTGTAAAACCGCTAGGATGCTGGGGAACATGTGGCAAGAGACAGAATCTATCGACACAGAGAAGAAAGTGTCCTACGACAGTCTCCGTAAGGGAATCCACTAATCGCCGCCATCTCAGTACCCTTCCATGAAGCTGGACGAGAACCTCTTCATGGAATTGATGGTGGAGCTGAACATAGAGTGATATAGATTTATAAAATACATTCACAAACATATTAAAATATCTAGATAGTTTTGATGATAAGAGTAAGTATAATAAAATAATGACAGTTATTGAACGATCTACAATTTTTATACTTACCAACAGAATTGCAAAGGTAACGATAAATATTTTACATTTTGTATTAATCAAAATATATTCACTACTCAATTTCTGTATCTTCGTCGAACACCGCGAAGCTGTCGTTTATCAACTAAGGCGCCACTCGGAGCTGCATGATGTTGTCCAGCAGCAGGTCGTCCGAGATGTTGCTCAGGTTCGAGTCGCTCCAGCTGTTCCCGAGCTGCACCGCCTGTTCGATTTGAGAGGGCCTGTCTTGCAGGTTCACCAGGACCTTGTTCACGTTCGCGTTCGAGGTGCTGATGTGGAACGTGTCCAGAGGCGTTTTAAGCGGCAGGAGCTGCGAGAGCGTGCTGCTAGACGAGTTTATGGTGCTGATGTTGCTGTTTCGCTTCGATATAGGAGGCAAGGCGGATGACCTCTGTGCTTGTGTGTGCGGAGGCCTTCCAGATGGGATCATTTGGATTAGCTTCTGCATATGTGAGGCGGAAAGGCAATGGTGGTTGATTTTGATATGTGTAAGATAGTACTATTTAATATCTAAAACAATTCAAATTACACTCGAATTTGAATTTGAATCACACTTGAAAAATAATTCCTTGGGCTATCAACTATTCCAATTTGGAGTATGTAACAGTTTTTAAATCATAATCTTTTGCAAATTCTATTTTGACTTTAACTTAATCATGGACGCAGATTAAATCTCTTATAAAAATCGGTTCAACCTTGACCTTGTGACTGGGCGAAGTATAATTATCTTAGATTTTTGAAGTTAGATATTTTAATAAACTATAATAAATTTATCAGATTAATAAACTACATCATTCAATCCGAATCAGATTCTTTGTCGAAACGCATGCTGTTATTGGATATAAGAGGCACCACTCTTAACTTGCAGAAGTTGTCCAGCAACAGGTCGTCGTCAGATATGTTACTTAGATTGGAGTTGCTCCAGCTGTTGCCAAGTTACACGGAATGCTCGATTTGCTGCGGCCTGTCCTGCATGTTCACTAGTACCTTGTTGACGTTCGCGTTGGAGGTGATCACTCTGAAGGTGTCGAAAGATGATTTAGAAACTTGCGACTGAGAAAAGTTGCTGCTCGAAGAGTTCACGGTGCTCAGGTTGCTCAGGTTGCTCACGCGTTTCTAAATTGGTGGTAATATAGTTGCTTTTTATGTCTTGCTTTTGTGCGGCGGAATTAATTCTCCAATTTTAGGATAAGATGGTAATTAATTCATTTGTGAGAAGTGGAATATAGTGATATAGAATCATAACATTACATTATGGCTATAGATATTATAATTTCGAATTATTAAATAAACGAATTACCAAATTACTTGTAAATTTGAAATATTATTTGTTTAGAAGATTTTGCGAATTGCAAATTGCGATATTAACTATTAACATGGTGTTAATCTTAAATATTGTCTGTAATTATGTTTATTAGTGTTTATTAGTGATATATTTTGTTCAAATAACAAAGCAAATATTACATATCGTATTTGAATTTTAATTGTCTTTTGCTTGGCTTTAATTTAAATATAATATAATTATTGATAATTTTGAATTTGTAGATAACATGACACTGTCCAAAATTTGAACTTAATGTCACCAACAGATTCCATGAAAATCATCACAGCATATTGTTGGCTATGCAATACTTGCACTTGTTTTCTATTAGTACAAAATCGTATTGCCAATAGCAAACGCATTAATTAAATAATCATACTTCATTGAAGTTATACTTAGGTACACAATATTTGAATGACTTATCAATACTTATCATAAAGCTCATCATGAGCATATTACTATACACACTGTTTAAGTAGGTTATTGTTAAATTAATTTATGAGTTTTCAACGAAAAACATTCTTAGCACTTTCCTTCATACAGTCCAACCCCCTCATAAGAGTTGCACGCACAATACGAATCATGTCTTTTGCATTCTTTTGCCGAAATATAATAAAAGCCGATTTGTGAGGGAAACAATAAAATATTTCATATCTTTCTTTCGTTTTCTTGTTCTTTCATCAGTTTAATGATTCTTTGTCTTTCGTGCATTTCCGCTAGTCCTTTCTCGCCAAGTACCTCAATTATTTTGTTTTCTTTTGTAAAGATCTCTAAAAGCTCCGGCTCATTTTCCTGTGCCCAGAACACTGCTTTTTTCATCAGCTTAAGTGTGTTTGCTTTCAATAGCAACTATTCTCTTTCATTCAGCACTGGTACCTCACCGCTCATAACCTGTTTTAAAGCAGTCGCCTGTTGTAATAATTTCTAATTCTCCTCCAGCCCTGATATATACAAATTTATTTACTTTACAACATTCGGCTTCAGTTCGAGAACGTTTTTGTACACCTTCGTTAAATTATATTTAACGGTCATTGTGAGAACTTATTCGATCAAAAACGGGTTCTTAGAGCAAATTTACTGTAATAAAAACGGGTTACTGAGCTCCTTGGTGAAGAACTCGTTCGAAAATAAATCTTTTGCCTCTTAAAATGAACACTAGGCCGCGATGCAGAGGTTATCGAAGCCGTCGTAGTCGCACTTGGCTATTACCTTGAGCCGGGCTATCTCTGACTGACGCAGGAACTACAGAATGTAACCAAGGGCTGGAATGTTACCGGCCAACAAGGCTACTTACAGCGCAGAACTGCCCTGTGCGATTTTAACTGATTTATTGTTAATCTTCACCGTCAGCGCAGATTTAGTCTACAAAGCGTACTCAATCGGCATCACAATCTCAAGGACTGGAACTAAACCCATATACGCAGCTATATGCACCGCACCAAAGCCCTTGAACTACGGATCCTACTTCTCATGCGTCTCGCAGTACAACGACAATTTCTGCCTTATATACTCCAAGTTAGACTGCTTAATCGCTGTGAACCAGTTCATTTGGAGTGTTTTATGTATTTAACATATTAAATAAATTAATTTATTATTACACGTGTTCTATTAAAATTTCCATTTCAATCAAACATGCAACAATCATCAGAAAATCACGCTACGTGCATGGTTTTGTCAAAATTAGCTATGGTTTCATAGCCTGATAACTTCAAGTAAATAATCAATAACCAGGTGTCCATGAGTTTATTTTAGAGTTCGCAGAATTTCGTGAATGAATTGAATGGCTAGAAATTGGTTACGAGTTAGGAGTTAAACTTGACTCACTGTGGTTATTTCGGCATTGCATATTTGATAAACGACTAGGTGTATATTGCACACAGAGGTACTGTAAAGAATTCTCCAGCTAATTTAGCTGCTGATTTGCTGATTCTGAAACGGTAAACACCATAGTTCCTGCTTGACGAGGCCTAAAAATATACAGAGACTGTGAAGCAGTCCTTCAAAAACCACAACGTGATTCATACAGGTTTTTCGCTTGGTGGCTACATCGCGTAGTAACTTATACAACTCGACGCTGATGCTGTTGCTGTTACATTCGATGCTCCTGGAATAAAACTTAACAATGATTAATAACTGAACGAAAAATGCGTAAATTACGTAACGAACCCCAACGACGTTAACACATGTAACATTCACGCGGGAACTGTGCGTTAACTAGAAGCTTATGACAGAGAGCCCATGAAACTCGTTAACATCTGGAGTCACAACATGAACGATTTACTTTTAAAGCAGAGTGAATTATTCACTTAAAAGATATTGAAGTACAAGGACGTTAACAAGTGGCCGCACGCGATTTACTAATAAATTCCAGTAGAATTGCCCAAAAAAGCTGATATATTCAAGGGGTTACTTGGTAAAATTATAGGAAATATTTACGATCAGACACTGCTCACGTTCACCGCGCAGTACGATGCGGAACAAAAATGCTTCATGGGGCTAAAATTCGTTAAATACGAACCAGAAAATGTTGAATATACTGAAAACACATTGTGAGTGCAAGTGATTAGGTTTTGTAGTATTTTATATTCTGAGAAAATAAAGAAATTATAAATATAAAATCACTCTAAGTTTAATCCTTCAATTAATTCCATAAATAGCTCTTCATCCATTTTCATAGATGGATATTATGAAGGAGGAGACAACTATTCTTTTTATGCTTTGCGCAAATGTTCAATAGAAGCTTCTTTTTAGTTTTATTCAAATGTACCATGTTATTCCTACCACATATTACCCAATATCTTTGCTGCTTTATTCATATTGTCTTTATCTATCATTTTTACTTATGATAAATTCATCACTTTATTGTTAGTAATTTTACTTGGCCAATTATAACTTTTTGTCGATTATATTTCCAAAAAGTTCATATTATCTTATTTAGCCTGCAATTTTGAGGGGAACTTAGTTACATTTTTACTCATATTCAAGTTTTTTGATTGCATATTTGGAGTGTAATTATATCAAAATAAATGTGTCAAAATCCAGGCTCGGTCAAGGATTTCATTATTAAAGCTATTAAACATATTAAACAACTGTATAATAATACTGTATATTAGTGAATTCATATATGTTAGTTTTAAATGTTAATTGAACAACTGTTTTAGTAAGTATGCGGTCGAAGATTAATTGAGTTGAGAGGTTTATTTTATGTTATTAATTTTGTTGAAACGAAATAATGTTAAGCTTGTCAGTATTTCCACTTCGCAAATAATTAACAAAATTCTCGAAAACGACTTCAACCATTTAATAGGTAAATTACTATTTTTGTGTTCAATATATATTAAAACATATTATTCGTATTTTAAATCACTTTATTCATTTTTTATAAATGTGTGTGTACCCTCTTATGTCATTTTATTCACTAATATGCGTTTTATAACACTCTGGACACAAATGATATCCTTTGCACGAACACACATATCTGCTATTACATTATTTGCAGCCGACACATTACACACTTACTTTTGTATATACATGATAGTGTTTATATGCTTCTATTACTGGTCCTTTAATTGGGCTTACTGGTTGGTTACAACCTTCAATTTTTCGTGGTGTAGCTTTAATTTCATATTTTGTTAGATTTATTTTCATTTAATCAATTATGCTTTCAATATAATCCGTTATTTTAATTTCTTTATATTCTGGATGCAATAATTTCATCAAAGAAAACCCATTAACTAATATTACTTACATAAAATAAATAAACATCCTTGTGGTCCAACGAGTACATCGTCCTGGAAACTTAATATTTTTTGTAAGTTGGTCTATAATCAACTCCTTTATAATTATTATTGTAGTAACGAACTATTTCAGGTTGTTCTCTGGGAATACCACGAGAACTTGCAAATTCTTACAATTAACAGGGTTATTTCACAAATTTTGATTTTGTATATATCATGGTTAAAGTTTTCTACTTTTTGCATTACCAGGTTTATTTTAGCTCAAAACTTCTTCTTCATGATCATTAAATATTTTATTTAGTTCTTCTAGATCATCTTCGTCATATTCATAGTCAGAATTTTCAGATTCTTCTTCATCAGATTCTATACCGTCTAAATTTGTCGATTTCTTCTAAATTATCGATTTCTTCTTCAGGTTAATCTAATAACAATTTAATATGACCATAACAGACATTAGAATGTATTTCCTCCCATTCTCTGCAAGACATTCCAACTTCATCAGCTATAAACTAATTGCGTATTTTAGTGTTCTTAGACCAATTATCTTAGACAGATCCTCGCTCTTTACCTGATATCATCATTGTAAATAGTATCATTAAGTATTTATCGAATTCTGATTTAGTTAATCTAGAATGCCCTCCATATTTCTACATTTTTCTTACTTCTGTCAAAGTTTTAATGTTATTATAGAATTATGGAGTAAATAATTATGTATGGGTTTCATAGATGCTTTCATTCATTGTTGGCATTATTTTTGTTAGGTGCGAAGTGGAAATACTGACAAGCTTAACATTATTTCGTTTCAACAAAATTAATAACATAAAATAAACCTCTCAACTCAATTAATCTTCGACCGCATACTTACTAAAACAGTTGTTCAATTAAATCACCACTTAATTGGTTGAACTTAATCCCAAAACTCTTGTATGTCTTATATAAACTGTTTTCTGGCGTCATCTCGTACTCTGATAATTTCTTGAATCTTAAGTGCTTAGATTCCAGAGTTGTTTATTTGATTTATGTTTTCATAGCAGTATATTGTGGGGTCTACTTCAACTACTACCTTGAAGTCGTTGATTTTTCTTATTTTGCAGCTTTGTTTGGTTTATTCTACAACGAATAATCCGAAGTTATCAATTTGAATGTCGTTATCTGTTTCAAGTTCCTTTTTGCCGCATTCGTACCAAATATTATCTGCTTGCGTGAATAGTTGCAATGTTCTGTGCTGCCTTACCATCAGGTATCCGCCTGGGTGGGCAATTACTTGCTGTACGTCGTTAAAGTTGATTTGTTTAACAACTTGGAATTTCTTGATGACTACGATTGATTATTGATTCACGAGTATGATTTGGTCTTTGAATAGTAGAAAGTCGTTTGATTCCGTTTGCATTGAATTTATAACGTTATTCTCGCTATCCAGTTCGTAGATGAATTTGTGTGTGAGTACTAAATAGTTTCCGTTTTTAAGTTTTTGTGCGGATACGATTTCTCTTTCAATTTTCTTTATTAAATTCACGTTGAGGTTGTTTATCTGAATGATTCTGTTTTCTTAAATTAGGCACCCGTTTTTGCACTTAATAGCACCATTGATTATTTTTCCGTTGAATGTGTTCAAGTCCTTGTTGAACACGTAGCACTTCCCGCTCCAATTTACAAAAAAGAAACCGTTGTGTACAAAGTAGTTCTCAAATATGTTTGGAGTGAGCATGAAGTGGTTCGTAATTTCTGGTTCTCCCGAATAACTTAAAATGAACAGTAAACTCCCCTGAACTATAATAGCTTGTTATTTGAACGCTTGAATGTAATTAATCTCAAATTCGGTTTCGTTGTACGCTTCAAACAGTTTTACTTGCCTTTTAATCACAAAGTGGGATTTGAACTGCTCAACGTTGAACACCATCACGTCCTCGTCAAGTGCGAACACCAAGAAGTTGCTGTAGATATTTGGCTTCGTAATCGCCTCTCTGAACTTTAACTTTCTGAGGGTATTACTATTGAGATCAATTTTTTCGATCATGCTCCGATTCACGTTTATAATGTAGCCGTTGAACGTGAATAATTCGCCAAGTTTCTGGAATTTAACGCTTACCTCCTCCTCTCCGCTGAATATCTTGTACTTGCTGTTTTCGTAGCCGATAATTGTTATCTCGCCAGCAGTGCGCACGTATTTGTTGTTGTACGTGTTGATATTTATGTACAATTCCACGTCCAAGTTCTCGTCCAGCCTGAAAATACCACTTTCCTGCACTACAACGAGTTTCTCATCCTGCACTGATAAATTAATTACTCTGTTGTCTTCGTACTAATCGTTAATTTGACTTAACAACTCGAACCCGTTCTCAGTTTCAATTTACACAGTGCCAGAGTACAAAACGAGCTTCCCGCTGAATTCAACCACAAATTCTGGATCAAAATCAAGCTGCTTCGTGTTAATAAAAGATGAAGAACTGTTAAATTGAATTATTTTCTTAGGCTATGGGAACAAAATGTGAGAAGACGCCAAAGACGAACGCTTAATCTGAGCAAGCGAAGGATGGATCATTTGAAGCGGAAATGTTGGAAATAAAAATGGTTAAACCGCGTTGTTATATGTAATTGGCTAACCGTATTCTTATATATAATGTCTAAATCAAAAATCACTACTCATTCAAATCAAAAATATCATCAAACATTTATTTGCTCTCGTTTATAATCTAACCCGCCCGAAGTCGAGAAAAATCAACTTCATCTTCGCTATCTGAAACTAATTCAATCATATTAAGTTCACTTTATTTATTGATAGGTTATGCATATAGTGTGATTGATGTGGTATAGTTATGTTTCGGAAGCAAAAATAAATGAGTGTTAGTGAGTATGTATCTGTTTATTTTTATGGTTGTTTCTTCAATCTTATAAATATTCCGCTCGAATCCCTGTCCGGGGCGCAAACCACCCCGAAAATGAACAACATTTAACTTATCTCAGAAACTAGCTGAAGACACGCGGATTTCACCAAACTCAATGATTATTGACGTATTTCTTATCCTAGCACTCATTAGCACTCATCTGCGCTTTAGAAAATGACACTTTGTACAGTTAATAATTGAACGGGACGACCCCTACTCTAGATTTTTCTATAAACTGTATTCATATCCATATACTTCTACAATATATTGATTTCCACTCTCTGAGCCTATTACTATATATAATATTATAAATAAGAGGTCATTTAAGTTGATTTTACTAAAATAAAATGAGGTGATTAAAACTTCATATTTAAGATACTTACCAATAATGGCCTTGATTTGACAAATTAATGGAATACATGAAATTATAAATATATATGAATAAATATTGAAATAAATAGTCGTATAATTAAATAATAACATCATTTAATATTTGTTCCACACCAAATGAATCCATAAAAACCCAAAAACGAATGTCAGTAACAAAAATATTACTAATAAGTCATTATCAGTATTATTTCACATTTAAATATTGCAATTATGATGCACTTAGAAATTTATTACAATAAACTGCATTTTAATTTCACTAAGCTTTTTTGCGTTGTTGATTTGTGATTTTGCTATTTCACTACAAATAATGAATACAAAATCGATATAATATATATTAATTATACGTAATTAATTAATAATTATATTGAAATATAATATTTAGTAAACATGAAAAATTTCAATATGATTTGATAAGATACATTTCTATCAGGTCAAATAACATTTTTGCACACAAATTTAATTAAATTTATGCTTCATGCAATCTTGATATTGATACTTAAAGTATAATACCTAAAAGTAATATTTGAGTCTATTTGTTAAAAGCTAATATATAAAAAATTAAAACTATTGATTTAAAATATCTTATATTTGTAGAAAATAATCTTATTGTTATATTAATAAAATATTTATAAAGTTTAAGCGATATTCAACATTTATTTAGGTGTGGAATGTAAGAATTAATCTCATAAATCTAAAATTAAAAATAAAAGTGCTCAAAAATAAATGCTCAATTTATGAAAAAATGAACGGGATGATCACATCTTATATTTTGTAGGGAAAGGATTCATATATAGATATACAAACTGGGTTAAAATGAACTCGCGTACGAGCCTATTAGTTAAGATCGATTTTTACATTTACACTCCGAAATAGTACTAGACCTATATTTATTGCCATACGTTATACCATTTTCTTTCATTTATTTTCTATCTTGAATCTAATATAAAACTTTATTAATTTATTTATTATTTGTTATAAATTACTGGGCTTCAAATACTTTCGAAGGTATATTTGAAGTTTTTGGAGTACCTATACTTAATTTACTACTATTATTTTACAAAAGCGAATTGTAACTTTTTAGTGGTGACATAGCCATTTTACGTTATGATTTTGAAGCTAATTATTTATTAAACGGATTGTTTTCGAACATATATAAAATGAAGTGAATATATAAGCAAACTCTATTTTTAATGCACGGTAACGTGCTTAACTATTTATTTATCAATGAGCGTAATTTAATATGATTTGTTTGACATATTAGCTATAAATAGATAATATGTGATATATGAAATATACAAATTAGAGCAATGAAAAAATGTGATAACACGTATAAGTGATTTCAAAATCTTATATTATTTTGATTCAAAAATAATAATAGTTAATATATTAGTAATATAGCGTCTTTATTACATTTAAATTATGGTAAGATTAGATATACTATAAATAGTTTATAAGAAT
This sequence comes from Hexamita inflata, assembly GCA_963988835.1. NCBI lineage: Eukaryota > Fornicata > Diplomonadida > Hexamitidae > Hexamita > Hexamita inflata. The sequence continues at coordinate 23,396 of CAXDID010000968.1, forward strand.
AATTTTGATAATTAATTAGTCACAATCTGTCATATAAAACAGCGTCAATTTATAATTAAAATAAATTTATATATTTACTACATTACCTCGAATGCAGACCACCACCCCTGTTCACTTACAGACCCCAAAAGTGCTCAGTTACAGACCCTTTTGATTTTTATTAATAAAAGGGTTTATAACTGAATTGTATTTAGGGTCTGTAACTGAAATGCTTTGAAATTTAATTGATTAAATAGTATTGATTTTTACGCCAAATATAAACGAGGAAACTTAACAATCTACAATACATAATACTATTTAAGTCGTTATATACATAAAAATAGCAAAAATTCAAAAATGTGTTAATATTTGAAGAATATTTTAAGAAAAGGGGTCTGTAACTGAAATGGAAAACCATATCTGATGCAAGATATAAACCTAAATCAACCAGATTTGCTCTCAGTTATAGACTCTCTGCCTATTTTTCGGAAAAGACCAGGGGGTCTGTAAGTGAACAGGGGTGGTGGTCAACATTCGAGGTAATGTAGTATTTAGTAAGGCCATATATTTTTCATTTCTTCTTCTGAAGTCTCTTTTGAACTCTGTACCATAAACCAGCAACGTTTATATCACCAATTATCATTTCATAAGCTTTTTCTACGGATTTTGATCCATATCTGTTGAGTTCTTCTGTGATGGCTTCGATATAGTGCTTCTTCAAGTCTTCTTGGGTATCGTTTGTTTGTATGAGATTCTCGTAAACGGCTAGTTATCTCTTGCACGATTCGAGGACGCCTTTTACATCAGTTAACGGTTCGAAGTGAGTTGGTTGAATGACTTTGATTGGCAGGGTTTCCATCTTTTGAACAGTTTATAGCCATGCTTTTGAGTCGAATTGTGTTGGTGAGGTGCAGAGTAGTGGGCAGAGGTTCATTTCTTTGAATCCGAAGCCGAGTGCGTCTCCGCTGAACAGGTAGCCGAGTTCTTCTAAAAAGAACATTCCGTGGTGGAATGCGTGTCCTGGGGCTTCGAAGAATTTGAATCCGTCTACAACATCGTTTTCGTTCATTGCTTTTACGCGGTTGGCATCGCATCCGATTATTCCCGGGTAGTCGGCATCGAATACTTCCTTTCCGTAAACTTCGACTGCTCCCGGAACCAGTTTCGCGTGTGGGTCTACTATGTGAGTTACTCCAGCAGCTTGTGTGTAAATAGTTGCATTAGGCAATTCTTTAAGCAGTAATCCGGCACCTCCTGAGTGGTCCAGGTGAACGTGAGTGATGAAGATGTTGCGAACGCTCTCTTTGCTTATCTTGTTCTTTTCTAAGTAAGATAAAATGGGTGGAACTGAGAGGGTTGAACCGACTTCAACGATTGAAAAAGAGTTGTTTTGGTTCACGACGAAGACGCCGCAGAACTCGCCGCGGAGGAAGTTGGTATCGATTCGGGTCACCGTTGACATTTGTTGTGTGTGGTTTGGTTAACTATAATGTGGTGGAAATAAATAAATTGAGATTAGAATATGAAAGTTCCACTCCACGAAATGGGAGATAGCTTTGAATCAGCGTCAATTGATACGTATAATGTGATTTGTTTGGAGCATTAGACACCAGTGCGGAAGATATACGCTGAATCAAAGAAAATATACATAACTATTAAAGAACAGGAATTAAATGGTAATGTATGCTCAGAATTTAAAGCTGAAGATATGGGAGAGAGTGTTCAAATTGAATAAACAGATATGCTAAAAATCGCGCTACAAAAAGCTGGATTACATGTTATTGGTTGCTTACAAGGGCGCATAGAACACATACTATTATTCAAAAATTGCATTATTGCTCAGTTAGATCAAGTCTGCGAGTATGTTGATGTTGATAAGCGCTGTGAACCTTACAATACAGTTGTAGTTTTTACATGGTTGTGATTTGTGTTTTTAAATATACTAATTCTATAAAATGCAGTCAAACATGTGTTGTGCTAAGTTACAAATACAACACTTAATACGTTAAATATTGGTGATTCAAAATAATTGATTGAATATTGAAATCTGAAATCACCAAAATCCAGTAGATTTACCACCACCACAGCTGGTACCTCTAGTTTAAAAGTCTTCTCTTGGAAGAGCCTTTGGTTCAAATGGCTTTTGTTCTTGTCTTTTGAAGGCTGTTGGTTGCTCTTGCTCTTGAGTGAATTATGGTTGTTGCTGTTGTTGAGTGAATCGTGGCTCTTGCTTCTTGGCTGGGGCTTCCTGGCTGAAGATATTTGAAATACCGCCACCGCAGCTGGTACCTCTTACTTGGTAGTCTGTTCTTCCGTTACTCATATTTTGAAAAAGATGTGGAAAATTTGTTGAGAATTAAATATGCATTCTGTTATTCTTAAAGCAAATAATAAAAATAAAAAGAAATTTGAAAACCTGTTTGACCGCTTTATTAGCACTGTATATATTTGTAAATATTGATAGATATATGAACTCTGCTGCAGAAATTCATGAAATATAACATAATATTAAACGCTTTCTAACAATTATTATCAATAATTATATTTTCGAAAAAAACAAAAACAAAAACAAATATACTGATGGTTATATAAGTTATAAATGAAGTATAATATATAGATATCTTATAAAATGTATAGAATCACCAAAAGCCGGTGGACTTACCGCCGCCGCAGCTGGTACCTCTAACCTAGAAGTCAGTTCTTGGTTAGTTGGAGGTTCCCATCTGCTTGGCGGACAGACCGGCTTGGAGCTCGTGTCTGATGTTGTTTGGGTCGCCCAGGTTTCTGTGGTTGTTGATCGCAAAACTCTTTGGTTTCATTTTTGAAAAAGAGGTGGAACGCGCATTTTTTGTTTAGTCTTATAGTGGCGTATTTAGCACATTTGGATCTTAAAATAAATGATTAATAAGCTTACTGTAAGAAAAGAATATATTAATTCAACAATGTCGTGGAACCGTGTTAGGTATCAGACTTACCTCACGATTCTTTATAGTGTTACAATTTGCTGAAGTATTTAGACGAGCTTAGAATGCGTGTGCTTTACTAACTTACTAACAATTTACTTCAACTAAACCATGTTCTCGTACAAGATCTTTTCCATCTACGGGAATGACTCGCAGACCTTCAACGGTGTCGTGCAGCAGTACCAGATAATTTAAGATCTAACTCGAAACTCTCTCAAGCGCTTCACTTTGTTGGAGAAGAATCTCAATGAGCCACTAAAGAACTTTCAGATTTTTTCAGTTTCAAAGTTCTCAATTTCGGAATAGTTGAGCCCGAAGTACTTCAGTGGCGTGTTCAGCGCCCTCTCTGTTTCGTTCATCGAATCTGAGGAGTGCAGTTTCTTGTGATTATTTTACTACTTTACTAACTAATATTTTTACAGGACTTTAGAGGAAATATTTATTCCTGTATACAGGACAGCTGTAAAGAAATATTACAGGAAAATGACAAAACTGTCGCTAAAAATCGAAATTTTTAGAATATTCGATTTAATTTTCTTATTATTTGTTATTATTCTTCTTGTGCGAGCTTATTTATAGTTTATACCAAGATTTTTTAATTTTATACAGGTAAGTACTGTCCAAAAGTGCCAAAATGAGTGAATGAAATAGGGACATGTGGTATAAACTAGAACTTGTAGTATTACAAATGTTTTCAAATGTTTGTGTAATAGATTTAGTATTTAGTACTACTAACTTACAAATGTTTTCGTGCAAGGTCTTCTCCATCAACAAGAACGGTATTTACGAGTTCAACAATATATTGCAGCAATACCAGGCTGTCTCGGATATAGCTCGAGATTCTCTTAAATGCTTCAACTTGCTGGAGAAATACTTGGACGAGCCTCTGGTCTTTTCTATGCTGTCCACCTCTAAATAACTGAGCTCAAAGAGTATAAGTGACGATCTCAGCGATCTTTCACTTTCGTTCATCGACTCTGAGAAATGCAGTTTCTTGTGATTTACTAACTTACTAACTATTTCCGCCCCATTTGCAAATAACATGTTCAACAGGTTCTGCAGCACCCTTCAAGAGGAGCAGGACTGCTTTGACGACTCCATCAACCGGCTGTCGATGGTCCAGAACCTGGCGAAAACGACGATTAACAGCTTCAAGGACATCGATGGAGGAAATGACAAACTAGAGATCACCAAGATATCTCCGTCTCAGAAGAGCAAGTGCTCGGTCCAGATATCTCCAAAGAGCTTGTCGGTCATAAACCTTCTCAGTCCAAAATATTCGACGAAGATCAGCAATGAGTCCTGCAGTTCAATTTACTCGGGAATGTGCCACTTCTACTTTGGTTGAGTAATCTATTATTGTTTTCATTGTATTAAAATAAATAGTCACTTTTCAAAAATCGTCTTCTAAAGGCTTTATCATTAGTTACGATTACGTTGGTCTCTTCAACATTATAATTTACTTGATCCAGAATGTCCACATCGCGTACAAAATGACACAACCGATATTAGCCGCCCAAATACACCCGACAATTTGCATCATCTTACCAGTCAGCGAGTTTGACTTTGGAACGTACTGATTGATTCTAAGCGATTCTTCAAGTAGGTTTCTTCTTGAAATGTCGATTTAAAGCTCTGGATTTTAAGAAAGGTCGAAGTTTGAAAGCGAGAACTGGATCGCCTTTGCTTTGTAGATCATTTAAAACGTCTTTACTTCTTTGGAGACCGTATCTATAACTTTAACTGTTAACAGATCGTCTTTCACCAGAACGCAGTACGCTGACTTCGTATTCAGGTTAATTGAAACGTTGACCGATTTCGAATCTTTGTAGTAATCTGCGATTCCTCCGTTGAAGCAGCTATCTGATATTTTTGTAATACCAATTGTATAGTTTGTCATTATAGCATAATTCTGAGCTGCAGAATAAAAATAAAATGCCAAATATACTGAAACATCGTCTGACTTATAGCTCATGAGTGTTTTAAGATTTTCGGCGCATTTTTGATTAGGGTAATCACTGCAGCTATATGGTTATGGTTACCCAGTAAATTGATAAGTATTATTGTGAACTATTTTAACTCTTTCTCTGAACTCAAACGTTCTGGAAACGTTTTTCATTGTCATAATGATGTAAATTAGATATGAATCGCATCCAATATTCTGTATTTTCAGGTTAGCTGCGTCCATATTCGGCCCAGGAACCGTTTTGAGAATGAATCCGTTTGGCTGGACTTGGATTTCAGCTGAAAGATAAACGTCAGTCAGATCCAGCAATCCGTATTGATTCGTGTTAGTTTGAACTATTCTTAGAATATCAGCCGGTTTGTAAACTAATTGTAAGGTGAAATACTTGAGGCCTTTTACATCAAAATACTTTGATATGTTGTCGTTTTTGACCGTGAATAGCAGAGCCGTAGCGGGTGTCGTATCTGGTGTAAATACGTCTTGCGTGAGCTCCATGGCCAGGTTCTCGTGGGTCGTCATGGTGTTGTCTGGATAGTTGATGTAGACTCTAGCCGCAACAGGCGCCAGCAGCCTGATTACGCCCGCGTCGTTCCAGGTGATGAAGTTGGAGCAGGTCGGCGTCGGATACATCTTGAACTGGATTCCGCCCTTCATCACATAGGCGACGGTATTGTCGTTGTAGAAGCAGTCCTCAGAGTGGCCCTGGGAAATGCGGATGGAGCCGGCCGGGATGTACACCACGTCGGACTTGGACTCGATTATGATCTGGCCAGAGGCGGAATCTTTCAAGTTAAGGCACAAAACGTCCGTGCAGTTCACCACGAAGGTCGTCGAGGTGTTGTAGTCGTAATCGTACACGTAGGCCTGCGGCTCGTAGGACCCCAGCCCGTTGATGAAGAGACTCACCAGGACGCCCTGAGGCAGGTCGCAGAGCTTGTTTTTGAGCGACTTCACGGTGATTATGATCTGCATCGTGTCCGTAAACATGTTCACGTCTGCCGTCTGGTCGTAACAGTTGGACATCACGTCTTTTTGGGCACGAGTGAGTTGAAGCACATTTAATAATGCCAACATTTGGAGCGTGTGTGTGATAAATTAATTTGTTATTACAAGTTTATAAATAATGTTGTAGCAATAATGACAATTTATTTAACAAACTATTATTTATCTGAATACCAATGTATGTGATTTGAGTATACAAACATGTTATTAACATGTATATAACTAAAATATTAAAGTTTAATTATTAAAATAAACACTAGTATATAAAACATGAATCTCAATGAATTTAACTTAATTGTTATATTCTTTTATAAAATATTTTATACCATACATATGCAAATTTTGAATATAGAATTGTATAAGTCATATCCAGATTCATGTATTGAATCAATAACGTATATACAATTCAATACCGTAATACACATGTAATTGTGTCCAACTAATGTCCATCAAATGTATTTTAAGTAATAATTTATAGTTAACTTGATTTATTAAAATTCTTCATTCGTTTCTATTCTAATCATTTTTCATTCGTTATTTATAAGTGAGCACACGTTTCCCGGTTCGAGTGAGACAACGACCTTTTTAACGCTCTTCGCCTTCTCAATTACACCGTTTTCCGCCTGTGATTTGTTTCTTAACCGGTTCATTTGCGTTAAATCGATGTGCATGACGGGCGTTTTCGCCCTAGCGCTAATGACGCTATCGTTTTTGTAGCTTGCGTTTTTCTGCGCTGGGGTCAGATTTTAACCGTACCCGGATGACTTTGGGTGGAGGTTCGGGGTGATTATCTTCGGAGTCACTGGTTTCTGGGTGAGTTTCTTCCTCTGAATGAGCTCAACGCTGGTTAGCTTTTTGGAGGTTGATTTTTATAACGGCTCGATCATTTTCTGTATTTTTTGGCGGACGGCCTCGGTGTCAACCTGCGCTTTTTCCTACGCTGATAAGGTGGATACGAGTGAGCCGTACGCGTTCGGGAGCATTTACATTGAATTGTGGAGGTGATTAGTTATCGCGGCGTTTTGAAGCGAATTTTGATTTGTGAGTGATTATTGTGGAGCATTAAGAGTAGGCTTAGCTGGTTTGGGTGATGGGCGGGACGATTCTGATTTAGATGAAGCCTGCTTAGTTGGCTGCGTTTTGGTTAATTTTGTTTATTGTTGAGGTGGGCTCTACGACTTCAATGGCTATGTGCTTAGGATATCCAAATCTCCGAACTCGAATTCGAAATAATCGTCAAAAACGGGAAGCCTGGACTGCCTATTCTATTTTGACTTGTAGATATCAAACTCGCCTTTTTCTTCGATTTCCTCCGCTTCTTCGTTCTCATCAAATTAAAGGGACATCTTTGGCTTAATTTGTGTTATCACTTCTGTATCTACATTCGCAGCATCAGAACTTTTCGGTTTTACTTCATCCATTTTCATAATCCCTAATTCGGGATCACTCAATTCCAAATTTGTTTTGGGTATATCACTTAGCTTGGGTTACGGTATTTAAATAAAGGATTCGTTGTTATGATCTGCCTCAGAATCCAAATTATACATTAGTGGCTCCGGAAGAGGAACTGGACTTTCGGACATAGATGCATTTAAAGCAGCGTTTAGACGTTATTTAGTTTTTGGTGTTGGACGAAGTTACTAATTACTTATTTTTACAACTGAAGCTGGACAATTTGAGTCAGCTGGTATTAGTTGTTAACTAGAATTTTGATTATCCTATTTTGTGAATGGAGACCCCTTAGACAATTATCGTTTTATTTGTTACGGTTACTGTTTAACTGAGTTTGATTTTGTAATATCTTGTGTATTCAAATCTGCATCGGTCAGAATTTCAGTTGATGCCTAAAGATTTGTAGTAACTTGCGTTGTTGATGTTGTGGTGGCTTATGCTTATGGAATCTCAACTATATCTAGATCGGGTGCATCATTTTTCCTGCATTTCCCACAGTTTCGGAACATTACAATGGGTGTGGTAATATTATTAAATTGTTACATGTATCAAAAAATTAGTCAATTTCCTCAAATATTAAAATTAACAATAACATTAACATTATCACAAGAACTTGCTCGCGCCCTGGGCATGTTCATGAGTTTTTGTTATAAATATATAATATATTACATTTAATGAGATGTTGACGCAAAATCCACTCCAATTACTAACGATGAAAATGCACTTCACAAACTGAAACTTTAATAGTGAGATTTTTGTGCACAAAAAATTGAGTCGCCAGGGTCATGACAGCAATGTACATATGAATTTTAAAGTGATATTTATTATTCAAAAACGTGGAATAACCTTTGAGTCAAAAGAATGTTACACCAATTAGGTTGATCTTTAATGATCGGTAAATATCTGGAACTAACTTACAAATTCTGCGCAGAAAAGTTGCCAAATTATATATTGAATTGATACTATTAAAAGTTAAAGTAGAAAGACTTCTAATCATGAGTCTGGTTGAGCAACTTTTTTCTGAACTCACAGTAAGTGACAAGTTGTTAACTTTTAGTATCAGCTTTATCTTCTAAAAGAAATATTTTTGGAAACTTAAAATGTAAAATTTAGAAGAAAAAATTATTTTACCCAAACATAATCATGTATTATTACAGAATCATCGAATTCAATTCATTCCCAAATTATCGAGATTACTCGTGTTGTCATTGTTTGCAATTTAGATTTTAACTATGTTCACGAAACTGTAACAACCAAGGAATTAAGAGAGTTTATTTCAAAACTGCAGAGTTAATAATAGACGATTGTTACAAAAATTAATAAAAATTTTTAATTTTAGTGATTTGATAGGATGATAAATAGTAATGTTCATAATAATAGATTACACTAGGGAGTGAATTACTATTTATTATTAAATTTTATTACTGTAGTAGTACGTAATCATTATAGAAAGCTATAACTATTCTGCACTTGTATCCATCCACTTCACGTAATGTAATTGATTTAACAAATATCTTTTACATATTCTCAATTAAGAGGAAGAAAAGCTAAATAAATCAAATTTTATTCCTAGATAATTAGAATTATGTTACCTGAAACATAAAATATAAATATAATGATTTTGTGCATAAGTTCAACATTATAGAGATTTAATAAATATTTAGAACAAACAATTACTATGGTTCATTATTAATCTGCATATAAATTATAAATATATAATAAGAAAACAAAAAATTTATTTTGTCGTTTCTTATTTAACTAATTTATAAATTATTAGTATTGAATGGCTATTTCAATAGCTATCAGTGATCAACATATATTAATGTATTCTCTGTTGTATATTATTGTTTATTGGTTGTCATGGTGTTATTAGAATAATTATTATATTTAAAACTACTATATGTATAATATTTATAATTGTAATTTAAGTCTGCAAATATACATTTAGCTTAATAATGATATTATAATATAACAACTGTAGTATTATTAGAATATTTGATTTATATGTGTTTAATATTTTACTTCATTAATATTTATATATAATTTTGTAGTGAACTAATGTTCAGTATAAAAAGCTAATTTTCTTTATTATTAAATGCTACAATTACCATTTACGGTCTTAATAAGATAACCACAAAATTTAAGTACTACTAACATTATTCGAAAAAGAGTGAATTTTACCTAAATTTAAAAAATATTTTTGGATTAAATCGGTACTTAACCAATATAATTTTAACTTCATATGCAACAAAAAGTTGCTCAACCAGACATCAGAATATTAAGTATTACGTGAGCTATTAGCAAAAATAGTGTTGAAAAATACAGTGAAAAAAGGGTGATTTTTACATTTCTTCTACCAGCTATTATGGACCATTCTCTATGATATAAAGTAACAAGATATTAATACTATTTACCGTTTATGTTATAGAGAAGATGATTAAATAAATCTGTATTGAGATAAATTATGAAAGTGCAAAATATGATAAAATAAAAGAGATGAAAAATTATATCAATTTTGGGGCCAACAGTACATTAGCTCCTGTTCGCTATTTTCCCTCAATATAAGCATAGGTTGCTTTGTAAAACGCGAGCGATCTCTTGTACATTATCATTTGATTCTAATTTGCATAACATGAGAATATAGGCGTACCATATAATTATTGAATAGTCTTCATATCATTTCTAATGAAGATCAACAAGAATAAGTAAATTGACAATAGATGTTACTATTTCTATTTCTTTATACTATTTCTTTATTCGATCAGTGTATATGTTGTATGATAAAACTATCATGTAATATATATGCATGTCTATGTTATTTTGTTGTAGAATTTGGTTTTTAACATTGCAACTACAAATGTTATATTATACAAAAATATATTATCAATATGCAATTCATTAAAATATACTCAGCAATCAAATCAGATTCCACTCCGTGTAATGTTCAATTCGCAGCTTCATAGTAAAACTGTTCACCTTGAAGATGACATTAAAGCTCTTAAAAAGCATATATAAAAGTTAGAAAAAGATCTTCATCATCATGAAAATTTTAAAAAGTAACTTTGTATTATGATGAATGTTAAGTCCTATTCAATCTCCCTTATAGAGCTTTTACCTATAATTTAGTGTGGTTTAACGAATAAAACTCTAACTACTCTCAAAAAGCCACTACCAGCTGAAGAATATGTTGCTTAATTAGAACGTAAAATTATTGAACTAAAGAATTTCACGACTACCTTAAATGAGGAGTTAAATGAGCTAAGAAACGCTGATAATTCAGACGTCATAGCCAAGCACAAGTTACAACAGAGTGCGAATTCTGCGATTAAGTTGTCTACGATAAAAGACAGAAGTATTAAATAGCTCTAACAAGAAATTCAGGAGTTAAAGTGTTAGTTGGATCAGCAAATACACTTGAACAAGTTGTTGAAGCAGCACAGTCAAACTAACTCGAAGGCTTCAACTCCGATGATGAGAAGTATGGTAGTTAGAGAGTTAGACGAGGAGGAGGAGTTTACAAAGAAGTTCTTGTGATATATATGTATATTTATGTTCATTCGTTCACGTCATATTCTGCCAGTCATGCGTTTTCTGGTGATGTCTGCAGCGACAAATGCTTCGTATTTGTCCCATGCGTCCCTTTCGGTCATTCCGTTTATAAGCATGCGTGCCCAGTCTGCGATGAGTTTTCCGTTTCCGACCCCTTTCCACGCCTGAGCAATTGCCATTAATTTTTCCTTTTTAAATGTCTTTTCTTTTAGGTCAATGTTTTTTGTTTCGTTCTCTCTGACAATGGCTTCGTTGAACTCTTTTTCCTTTTGCATTATGAACTGTAAATATTCGAACCCTTTTAATTCGACCCCGTCAACGAGAACAATCACGTTGTACCTCAGACTTAATTATTTGGCCAGAACCATTTGGTGAACTTTTTTGTTCCCCTCGAAAACGGTGAAGCTTTTAATTTGAAGCTCTTGAACGTAGTTCATAATTGTCTCAATGTTGGGCACCAAATAGGGGTCCAGAACCCTCTTGAGCACGCGAAACGGCGTTTTTGAAGTGGAAGGGTAGTGCGGGAGGCTCATATCGAACTCGACAATGTCCGCGTTGTCGTCGAAGTACTGCACGAAATATACTAAGACCGATTAATATCGCATTTATTTAGAAGTGATTCTGTATACCTCAACATCACATGGATGCAAGATGACAGGTTAAGTAATTGATTTATTGAGCCATAGTAAAAGTGATAAATATAAGGCATTAAAACTGGTATTATCTCCATTCATAAAAGGAATGAATTAATTTTATTTTACCAATTAACAATATTTATAAATTATTAATTTATATTCAATTATTTTACCGCTTCAATGCCAAAGTTTAACCGCATTCACTTGACTGAAGAAGAGAAGTGAGAATTACTTAATAAGAGCATCATACAGGACAATTTCAACGATGAATAACTTTCTGAAATTTAAATACAACAAGGTAGTTATAGATGCTCGACAAAGATGAAAAATAATGAGAAGAACTTCTTGAATTGCAAACCTTGCGGACGCTCAACTGCGTTACCTTATTCGACTCAAAACATTATTTCTCACACACTTTGAAAATTGTAAAAGCAAATTTCAATTCATCTGAGCTAAAATATAAAATAGAATGCTGGTATGGAGACTTGCACTGGAACTTTCGGAATACATTATTTCAAGTTGGTGGTTTGTTATAACAACTATAAGCGCCGACCCGAGTCTACTGAAAAGAACTTCCTAAATCTAATTTAGTCCGTTTTAATAATGGTGGATCACGAAGTTGAGAGCCTGAAGTGATTTGTATTCGGTAACAAATTTAGGTTATGTTAGTATCTGGACTGCAATGTAACGCGTTAACGTAGAGGGGTCAAGCTTATATGGATAAAGAACTAGGATGTCAGTCTCAATTCTGGGAAATGATGTTTCTTGATTTGGCTGCCACATATTACGGAGACCCCTCTTCGTCGATTGTAGCACTAGGACAGATGGAAGTTACAACTTATTTGAATAAGTTAAGAATACACTTCTTCTAAGAGTTGCAAGAAGCTGTTTCTTGATATCAAATTTATTCATTTTCAAGAAGGAACGTATTCAATAGCTTAAAGCGCCTTAAAGTTCATAAATGTGTCCTAGATCGAGTTATTACTTGAATTTCAGTCACGATAACAAAGATTAAAATTGAAAGAAGTTCATTTGGAGGTTATTGAAAAAGATGTCAAAATAAGAATAAAATACCAAATAAATGTTCATTGCTGAAACTTTCGAGATTTAAGAAAGTTTGGACCAAGATAAGGTTAACTATTTGTATTTTATCTAGTGCGTAACATCATTAGAGGGTGATTGAAGTGGGAGGAAAACACATAAAGTATGAAATAAAATATTAATGTTATTATTATAGCACAAGAAATATTTTTAATAAATTTATTTATGTCACTCCAAATCGACCATATTTTTTCTCTGCCCAAAACCTAAAATATTTTAAACATTTTAACAATTATTGTACTGAAGTGCTGTACGTAACAACCATTAAATGGATTTTTCCTTATAATAAAATTATACAAAAGCGGTACAGTGGTGGGCCCTCGAAATGCTTTTTTGAATTAGGAAGAAGAATGAAGTTTATTATTTGAATCTTACTTATATCACTGCCCGGCTCAATAATGAGTGTGTTCTCCCTCCTCATCAATACACTCATTAACTCTATTTACTATTGATTTGTAAAGTGCTTCAATCACATCAAGGCCTGGTTGAGCCTTGGATAGCTGTGCTACAATAATTAACGTATATAACTCTGTATATACTTCAATAATAAGTTTCAACTTTACCTAACGTTGTATAATTTAACAATCAAGAAAATTGATTTCTCATTATGAAATGGAAGTGGAAGATCATAAGTAAAATAACTGTTGTTTTAGAGTAGCATCAATATATTATTTAATGCTGGGCCCGACTAACCCACTTGATTCCATTCTTCAAGAAACAAAAATGCATTCATTATTTGAATATTGAGAATGAAAGCGACTGTAACTACCTGAATTATAATTCTAATTAAGCGAAGTACCAATACTTCATCTTGAGCTCCCGGTTGAGATTGAAAGAAAAAGTCCTCCATTGTTTTTCGTGATTAAGAAATACCTAAAATCGTTCAGATTGACCCAGTTGAAGATGAACACCGAGGTCCTCTGCAGGTCCAGTGCTTGCGCTACTAGTTATAAATTACATATTGCGTCCGTATACCAATCATTGGATCCTCTTATTCTTTTCTCAATCAGGCTTAACTACCATATATTTTCGAGATAAAATCTTTCATAAATTAGTTTTGTTGACTAAAACGTAGAAATTACACAGGGACATCTTAAACAAGTGATATAACTAGTTCAGATTGGTACAATATTTTATGAATTCATCCGTTGGACCCAGAAATGAAGAGAATACAAACGCTTCAGAACTGCCTAAGTTTGTTAAGTGAATTAGTTGACCTTCCCTAAACATCTTCTACCGCGTTTATTTTGTCATTGCCGTCCTTTTATTGCATGTGGTAATTTCTATTTTTCCTTTTTGGAATATTAAATACCGACTTTGAATAGTCGATTATGGTCTAATACGATCGAAATCATATTTTTGGCCCTCTTGTGTTAATGAGTAGTTCATGAATAATCTCCAACTTGAGATTATTTATTGGAATTTGTCATCCGCATTAGAAGTGGCAAAATATTTTAATATATAATTACTCACATAGTAAACAAGAAAAAGCAATTCCACCTCCCATAACTGTATTAATCGGTCTTAGTATACTGCTTCGGATTATTCCTCTCGAAATAGCAATAAGAAGTGGAAATAACCTACGCCAAAAACTACCTGGGGAGAAAAAGGAACTCAGCCTGCTTGAAGAAGGAGTTCTATATTACCGGGCTGAAATAACGCCTTAAAATCTTATCATAAATTAAATCGTCCATTGAGGAGCATACGAGTATCAAATTAGGACTGTAGCTGAGAGATTAGAGTTCTTGCACTAGACAGTTGCCCCACTGCCTGCGCACCTCGACTAACTCTGAATTCGGACAACTAGTGTAGTTCGGAATGAATATATGCTGATACGTTTTGTACTCACGCGTAACTGTTTCAAACTAATCGTAAGTTTCACGACTCTCAGGAGCCTAGTAGTGATACAAGACTCTCGAATGCGCATTATAAAAACGAGGATTTGCATAACGCTTCGCCTTATCGGTAAAATCGTTGTGAGATATACCTATTACTAATACTTAAGCTTTCTTCATGTCGTAATAATTGAGATCAGGCTCGCAATCATTCGGTTAAATTCTAATATTATCAAACGAAATTATTTTGGATGTGGAAATCATTATAAAATATTATATAATGATAAATATCGTTACATATGATCTCATATCGTCTCATTTCACATTTTAATTCATTTTACACCCATTTTCTTCTTCTCTCATATTCCTTATTAAATAAATCTAAATATATTCATAACATTGTATTATTATCTCTATATATTATAATTTTCGTCAATCCAAAATATTATTCAAATTTCTTCAGAAATTTCGGAGGTCGAATTTTCAAGTATTTCTATTTCTCTTAATTTTTTGAAATCTACAACATATTTTGTTTATTCTTATTCACGAATTGTTGATTTTGTATGATAACTGGCTTAATTTGAACAACTCCATTATTTTCCTAAAATATTACCACATTATTTCATATATTTTTTATCATATGCTTACACCATAACTTAATTAACATTTTTATTACTTGTTGTTATTTTTTGTGGTTTAAATTTCTGTTTTACTTAATTTGAAATTTTTAGTTAGCTTTTGTTACTTTTATTCATTTTAAAGTATGAATTAATAGGTGATAAAGCTATTGGTTTAAATTCTTGAGTGTTAGATTTTTTAATTAAAATATTACTGAATAAATTGATTTAGGACATAGATAAAGTGGTAAAGTTTTTATTTATGTTAAATTATGCAAAATAATAATATTGCATTCAATTTCGTTTATATACATGAATATGTAATGTATTTTAAAGATAATGTTTTGATTTTATATATGCTTATAATATGTAATATTAGAAAATATGACATATTTTAAATGTCTTATTATACAAACTCTAAATCTATATCTATAATGTATCTGTATATGGATTAGAATACTGCTGTAATAATAATTATTTGTAATATTTATATTATAATCATTCTCCTTGTACCCAAAAGTGCAAATTATTTCCGACGGCTTTTACAGCGTCTTCAACGCAAATTTCGCCGTCTTTTTCGATTAGAATTTCGGCTCTTTGTGCGGCTTCTAGGGATCCTTTTTCGATTTCTCTGTTCATTTCGCAGTTTTGGTTTGCGTTGTTTTTGGACATTTTTTGTCCGCAGAATGCGCAGCAGAGGTAGTGGTTTTTGATTGTTTGTGCGTACGAGTCGCTGAGTTGAATCCATTTCTGCAGTTCCGCTTGGTAGTTTTGAGTAGTTTTGTTCAGTTGTTGCTCTAAAATGCTCACTTGCTAGCTTTTGAGTTGCATTATGTTTTAGTTCTCAATATTTACTTTTTATTGTAAAAGTAGGTCTGGGATGCTCGTATCAAAGCCCTGTGCTGATTTCTGGTACAGTTCCGGGTTTTCGGCAGCCAGGCTCTTTATTTGCTGCTCAATTGTGTTCAAATACGCGAATATGTTGTTATTGTTGTTTTAATTTAATGTTTAGTTAAAACCAAATTGGTTTATTTGATTCGGGCTGTTAATAATTTACTCGAACGGTTAACTTTGAACTTAATTCAATTAACTTCCGAGAACATTTATTTGGCCGTCGAGCCACTCCAGTTTCGTTTTGTCCGGTTGAAGTTGGGCCAGTTTTTGGGCTCTGGTTCTCTTTACGGTTTGAATTAAATTCTCGGCCTCTTGTCTAATTTTAATTATAATTTGGTCTTCATTTTAAGATACTTATTGCTCGAGTTGTTGGTATTTGAAGAGGGAAGAGGTGATTTCGGACTGCTTAGAGGTTAAACGGGAGGAAAGGAGCTGTTAAAGTTGGCCAATGCGCTGGTAGAAGGCGTCCTGGATGGTGAAGACCTAATGCTGGATGCCAGAGTGCAATTAGAGCTTGCACGTATCGCAAATGAACGTGTTGCAGGAAAGACAAACCAGTTTGCACCTCTTATTGTGCAGAGGGCACTACTTGGTGAAAAGCTGGATTAAATTACTCGCCACCAACTAATGAGAAGCCAAAGCCGGATTCGCGTGAATTTGCTTGTGACAAGTCATGCACAAGAGCAAATCGCAATTCGGACAATAGGTTTACGCACCCTGATTACAGTTCTCACACACTATTTGATTTTACAATTACAAAATTGGAGCCGGAGCCTGCTGCTAGACTACAGGTTACATGTTAACTTGATAGGCAACGGCGTTTTGGGATTGCTTAGTTTCTTCAGGTTTTACTTCTTCAGGTTTAGACCTACTTCTGTGCTTTTTGGGCGTTTCATCTGTTTTTGATCTGGATTTAGAATGTTCTTTCTCAAGCATTTTACTTTCTAGGAATGGAGTGGAAGTTTTTACTTATTATATAATATTTGATTTGATATTTCAATATATACAATAATTAGATCACCAGATACGCTAAGAATTTCCGGACAGAGGCGAAGAAATTCTGGAACTGCTGTATAATTATATAATTATATACAATAATTATTGAAAACGTAAAATGTGTGCATCTAATTCAAAACGAACAACCATAAGTTTGGAAAGAATGGAAATTAAATCCTACATTTTCGTATAACTAAGTTTGATTATTACAAAGTAACAAATAGTAACAGATAAATGAAATATAATGATGTATCATCAGTTAAGTGAGATAATTCGCTCAGTTACACAATAATTATCAATAGTTAGTTACTACAAAGTAGTACTACAAACTAGTATATAGATACGTGAGATAATATAGTGAAATGATATTGAGATTTGGCTGCATTTATGCATCATTTAATTCAAAACAGATTATATTACTTATGATATTTGGATGCAATTATATTAAAATTTACAGATTAAAATTTGTGTCAATTTAGAGACAATTCAGAACAAAAATTTTCTGAAAACATTAAGTTATTGGTTCCTTTAATATTATGTTATCTTTAATATGTTATCTTTAATTCAAATAATGACTAAATTGAATGTGTATAAATGTAAATAATTGAATACTGCAAATAATTATCTATTGGAACATTCATTTGGATTAGTACATTAAATATTTATGTAATAATGACATTTTATAAATATAACAGTAATTTATAAATAAATACTTCTGAAATTTTAAAATTAATATATAAAAGTTATAAGAACATTAACCCCAAATACAGATTGAATTTCCACAACAATTATGAAAAAGGTTATATAGATAAATAATATGATAATAAATAATACATCTAAAGCAAGAAACACCAATACGGTCCTGCTTCCTCCAATCTAAAGAAAAGTTACAAACTTAAGTATAATATCTTAAAATAATAGTGCAATATCTTAACTTACACTATCAAAAACTTCTCTTGATACTTATCATACAAGTACTTCGAATTCAAACGTTAACAAAATACTAGTAAATTTATAAGACAGACCGTCATAAATAGTGCAAGCTACATTGCTTGGAAACACTTGGAGCGATCAGAACAGAGAAAGTAGTTCTGAAGATTTGTAATTTGACATGGAAAAATTAAGGTAAATATAGTTGAATGGAAGTATGGCAGTATTTGATTCAGATTTTGAGACAGAATTTGAAATTGAATCAGTAAGTGACGAATGAGTAAATGGATATGTAAATGGTATGTTTGTCGATCAAGATACATAATTTAAACTCGTCTTTTTTCCTATCACAGTTCAACAAATCTCCTTTTAAAATATATGTTACTTTATTAATCTATATTACCTCTTCTTCTAGGATAGTCACTCTGAATAGCCTCCTCAGTCAACCTAAGTTAGTTCGGCACTTGAACTAACATTATTGTCGGAAGTTATCTTTGTAACTATCTTTAGGATGGCTGGTATGAATCTTGCTTATCAGCATTTATGTTGATTCAAAGTAAAAGTCTAGACTAATTGCTTAATTTTGACTGTGCCATATTGTATATAATAATATGTTGATGTTATTTAGTATAGACATAATTTATAGTGTGATTTCTTCTTCATTCTTCTTCTATATTAGTGTTATTTGATGTAAATACAAAGTAACATGACGTATACTGTTTGTATACTGAGTAATATTTATGTAACTTGAGAACAAATGATATATGAATTGCAAATAAAGAAATGTAACATGAATTATTGAGAATAATAAATGTGTATCTCAATTAAAAATAGAAAATATTGATTAACATGTTATAATAATATTTAATACTAATTCCACCTCAGTAATGATAAATCTGATATTTGTTTAAATGATAACTCGTGCCCAAAAAGACGTGATGTCCAACTGCTACGACCAGACAGCAGACGTGAACATGTTTACGGACACGATGCAGATCATAATCACCGTGAAGTCGCTCAAAAACAAGCTCTGCGACCTGCCTCAGGGCGTCCTGGTGAGTCTCTTCATCAACGGGCTGGGGTCCTACGAGCCGCAGGCCTACGTGTACGATTACGACTACAACACCTCGACGACCTTCGTGGTGAACTGCACGGACGTGTTGTGCCTTAACTTGAAAGATTCCGCCTCTGGCCAGATCATAATCGAGTCCAAGTCCGACGTGGTGTACATCCCGGCCGGCTCCATCCGCATTTCCCAGGGCCACTCGGAGGACTGTTTCTACAACGACAATACCGTCGCCTACGTGATGAAGGGCGGAATCCAGTTCAAGATGTACCCGACGCCGACCTGCTCCAACTTCATCACCTGGAACGACGCGGGCGTAATCAGGCTGCTGGCGCCTGTTGCGGCTAGAGTCTACATCAACTATCCAGACAACACCATGACGACCCACGAGAACCTGGCCATGGAGCTCACGCAAGATGTTTTTACACCTGATACGATACCAGCGACGGCTTTGCTATTTACAGTCAAAAACGACAACATATCAAAGTATTTTGATGTAAAAGGCCTCAAGTATTTCACTTTATAGCTTGTTTACAAACCGGCTGATATTCTAAGAATAGTTCAAACTAACACGAATTAATACGGATTGCTGGATCTGACTGACGTTTATCTTTCAGCTGAAATCCAAGTCCAGCCAAACGGATTCATTCTCAAAACGGTTCCTGGGCCGAATATGGATGCGGCGAATTAAAAAATTCGGGATTTAAATAGCGACTCGTATCTGATCTATGTGGTTATGACCACAAAAGATGTATCAAGAACATTCGAATTCAGAGAAAGAGTCAGGATAGTTCACAATAACACGTATTAATTCACGGGTTAACCATAACCGTATAGCTGCAGCGACTACCCTAATTAAAAATGCGCAGAAAATCTCGCTAGATTTATGAGTTTTAATTAGGATGAAGTATCAGTGTTCCTAGCATTTTATATGTACGCACCTGCTCCAAGCTTTGCTATACTTACTAATTACTCCATAGGAATTTCAAAAATATCAGATAGCTGCTTCAATGGTGGAATCGCAGATTATTACAAAGATTCGAAATCGGTCAACGTTTCAATTAACCTGAATACGAAGTCGGCGTACTGCGTTCTGGTGAAAGACGATCTGTTAACAGTTAAAGTTATAGATACGGTCTCAAAAGAAGTAAAGACGTTTTAAATGATCTACAAAGCTAAGGCGATTCAGTTCTCGCTTTCCAACTTCGACCTCTCAGGAAACCCAGAGCTTCAAATCGACATTTCTAGGAGAAACTTACTTGAAGAATCGCTTAGAATCAATCAGTACGTTCCAAAAACGAATTCTCTAACTGGAAAGATGATGCAAATTGTCGGTTGTATTTGGGCGGCTAATATCGGTTGTGTCATTTTGTACGCAATGTGGACATTTTGGATAAAACAGCTATTATACTACAAGTTTAAGCCTAAATCTAACATATCTATAAAACCTCTTGAAGAAGATATTTGACAATGTGATTTTTAAATATATTAAATTAATATCTAATAGTACTAACTTTAAATGTATTAAATTACTGTCTGTGATAAATAATTCTTGAAAACAATAATAGATTACTCACCCAAAGTAGAAGTGGCACATTCCCGAGTACATAGAGCTGCAAGACTCATTGCTGATCTTCGTCGAATATTTTGGGCTGAGAAGGTTTATGACCGACAAGCTCTTTGGAGATATCTGGACCGAGCACTTGCTCTTCTGAGACGGAGATATCTTGGTGATCTCTAGTTTGTCATTTCCTCCGTCGATGTCCTTGAAGCTGTTAATTGTCGTTTTGGCCAGGTTCTGGACCATCGACAGCCGGTTGATGGAGTCGTCGAAGCAGTCCTGCTCCTCTTGAAGGGTGCTGCAGAACCTGTTGAACATGTTATTTGTAATTGGGGCGGAAATAGTTAGTAAGTTAGTAAATCACAAGAAACTGCATTTCTCAGAGTCGATGAACGAAAGTGAAAGATCGCTGAGATCGTCACTTATACTATTCGGGCTCAGTTATTCAGAGGTAGACAGCACAGAAAATACCAGAGGCTCGTCCAAGTATTTCTCCAACAAATTGAAGCATTTAAGAGAATCTCGAGCTGTATCCGAGACAGCCTGGTATTGCTGCAATATATTGTTGAATTCATAAATACCGTTCTCGTTGATGGAGAAGACATTGCACGAGAACATTTGTAAGTTAGTAGTACTAACTTAAATACTAAATCTTTTACACAAACATTTGAAAATATTTGTAATACTACAAGTTCTAGTTTATACCACATGTCCCTTTTTGTTTATAACACATGAACTCATTTTGGCACTTTTGGACAGTACTTACTTGTATAATTAAAAAATCATGGCTTTTGGTATAAGCTATAAATAAGCTCGCACAAGAAGAATAATAACAAATAATTTGAAAATAAAATCATAATATTCAAAAAATTGATTTTTAGCGTGCTTACAGTTTAGTCAGTTTCCTGTAATATTTCTTAACAGCCGTCCTGTATACATGAATAAATATTTCCTCTAAAGTCCTGTTAAAAAACAGCCCTAGTACATTAGTAAAATAGTCACAAGAAACTGCACTCCTCAGATTCGATGAACGAAACGGAAAGGGCGCTGAACACACCACTGAAGTACTTCGGGCTCAACTATTCCGAGATGGAGAACTTTGAAACTGAAAAGTTTTGAACGTTCTTTAGTGGCTCATTGAGATTCTTCTCCAACAAAGTAAAGCGCTTTAGAGAATTTCGAGTTAGATCTTGTACAGCCTGGTACTGCTGCACGATACCGTTGAAGGTCTGCGAGTCATTCTCGTAGATGGAAAAGACCTTGTACGAGAACATGGTTTAGTTGAAGTAAATTGTTAGTAAGTTAGTAAATCTTCTTCAGCAGAAGTTCTTCAGAGGCTCGTCTATATCTCCAATTAATTGTTAAGAGAATCGTGAGCTATGTCTGATATCATTTTGTACTGTTGCACGACACTGTTTAATTAATAGATTCCGTTCTCGTTGATAGAAAGAACTTTTACGCATGTTTTAGTTAGCTCATTGGTAATTTATTTTAAGATCAAACTGTGCTAGATACACCTCCACAAGCTTAAACATAAAATGCGCGTTCCACCTCTTTTTCAAAAATGAAACCAAAGAGTTTTGCGATCAACAACCACAGAAACCTGGGCGACCCAAACAACATCAGACACGAGCTCCAAGCTGGTCTGTCCGCCAAGCAGATGGGAACCTCCAACTAACCAAGAACTGACTTCTAGGTTAGAGGTACCAGCTGCGGCGGCGGCAAGTCCACCGGCTTTTGGTGATTCTATATATTATATTTATTATTTTACTATGATGATTTTATGAAATTATATGTTTATTATGGATATGATTAATTACAAATTTGTAAAAATTACAAAAAATATCATTAGGATTTTGGATACAGACCTTCTCCAAATATAGCATATAGGAGTTTTGCAAAACTTATTTGAAGGCCAAAGTACATTCCAAGTGTTTCTAAACATAACAATATTGACAACAATAATAATGCAATCAAAAAACTTACAGAACAAATTTTTAACATTATTTTAATAGGAGGTGTCATATGTAATGAAACATAATATAACTCTACTGGAATTATCATAAGAATTGTACAACAAAGCATTAACACAATATGTATTGCAACTTAAACTGCTTTAGAGTTAAATTATTGATTAGATCGTTTTTTAAATCTGGCTATATACTGCTATATGATTGGTTTAATATTTGCGATTTGAGGCAGCATCGCATTAATGTCTACTTTAACCATCAAAAGAGTTGAAAATTTATAATTATAATATATAATTATATGGGTTATCAAATTTCATCCATTTCAATTATGAACCATATGAATGAGAGTACACTCATATTCAGTGACCAAGTCAGATCCGAAGTTGTCAGCTCAAATTTGAACACAAGGTTAACCGGGATTGATTGGGCTTAATTTCAACCTATTAACCAAATCTCAATTTTAGAATAAAACTGGAATATTTAATAAAATGAAAAGTGATACTGCTATCTATCTATTGTTAATATATACGTCATATACCTAAGCCGATATTATAATATTATATGACATGCATTTTGTAATTTAGTTTTACATACAAACAAATTATATAATTTTTATATTAATAATAATTATAACTTATATTAATATTACTTTTTCACTTCCTACATGAACCCACGAATAATAAAATTTACTACAAAACCGTGTTGGCTGTGTTCGAAAAAGGCTATTTACATTTGTCCTGCGTGTGAGGCGCCGTCGTGTTCATTATAGTGTTGTTTAAAGCATAAATAAGTGGCTGAATGTACTGGTGACTGGTCTGAGTGCGTAGGTGCGTTCGACGATGAGTTGACTCTGCAGAGGGATGTGTAATTTCTGTTGGAGAGGGAGAATGATCTTGAAACGCGAAATCTAAATATAACCAAGATATTGAATCCTGCTAAGATCACGGCGGAGCCCGAGCTTGATTTCCACTACCGTGATTTGTTCGAGTAAATTATGCAATAAAATAGGTTGACGTTGCCACAGCGTTAGATGAAGAACTACTTGCGCTAGAACTACAACGCCGAGCTCGTATTCCAGTTCAACTCGAGCAAGCACTCGAGTAATTTGAGCTACTTAGACTAATCTTTTAACTTTTACGTTCAAGTGGGCAGGATTAACTTTCAACAGGAGCTCTTCAACGCTGTAAAACAAAACGCAACCAATTACTTCACATTCCTCGCCCAGAACCCGAATTGGGACAGAAACAAACCGCCCTTCGAACTCGATTTCCCCCTCAAAAGCAACTACGAACTAAAAACATGTGTGAGCGAGGGGTGGAACTGCGAGAGTTTACAGTAAACTATTAATTCGGTGATTTGTTTGAAGTTGGATTTCTGTAATAAGTTCATAATTTTGAAGTAACCGCTCAAAACGTATTTGAAAGATTTAATATTCATTGAGTTTTTGCACCTAATCGAAATTGAGAACAACGAAGCGCAAATTAATATTGAAACAATAATGAATGATATTTTAAATGAGCACCAAAATATCTTCGAAATAACTTTCGTACAGAAAATAGTGGCCAAAATGGAGAAATTCCTCAGGCACAAATTCAGCAAAAACTTCGTTGAAAACTACGAAGAAGTCACAGAATGGAAAGAAATTCGAAAAAGACTAGACGCCAGAGAAAAATAATTTTAAGAAAACAAAGAAAAGAAGGCTAAATAGTGATTTTACTTTAATTTTTACTCACTTTAATTTCTATATAGTCAACAAGTTTAAAATTCTACATAACTCTGTCATTCCCTAATTTTCTAGAGAGCTTCCGCAAATTTGGAGGCAATTACCTTACAACCAATCTCGGGGAAATAGTTAGTTATGTAATTTATCATATCATCAGTAACTAAATTATCGGATACAACCTCAATAGTTATCCCATTTTCGACATTAATCGTCACACGTGCAATAAATTATAAAATATAACAGATAATTGAATTTAAATTCTATTTTGAATTCCAAAACTAGTAAATCTTAGGCATTCCGCTTAAATTCAAATCTTAAAGTGAATAAATAGTCAAGTCGATATTGTTAGAATCCACTAAACTATTGTTAGAAGTTAACATCTATTGAATCAACGAATTATTAATCAAATTCATCTCTTTACAAATAAATTCTAAATAATGACTATGCTATTAGCGCTTTTTGTAGCGTTCCTCTTAACGAATATGTTAAATATAATAGTTAATTACATCTATATTTGATAATACACTAATTATACTTACAAAAAAGATATAGCAAGAAATTAAATTGGAATAATTTCGTTCTTTACTTAAAATTACACCTTTAAGTTGATTTAAAGATAAATATAACAAAAACTGTAACTATTCGAATTGTGTTTAACACAAAATATTTTCGTCATCTGTAAGATGTTTGTATAGATAAAAATTTGCATATGTAGAATACGCATCTAGGATTCTATTATTGATCTTATTTTAATGAGTTAAAAACTGATTTGAAATCTAATTTAATTAGTTTGGAAGCAATTTAATTTTGTTTTGGATAATATAATCACATAAAGATAATTACGATTAAAAATCAGCTTCTTATAAACCATTATAATTCAAAGTTTCTAAAAATATTAGATAATTATCTTTTACGTAAGTTTATTAATTAATAGCTGCTATTGCCTAGTTAACTATAATATAATTAAAAACGCAATCAAATAATTGTGAATATAGCCAATCATTTGCCTTATGCTGTAAATAATCTAAAAAGGCTATTACAAATAAATAATCGTGTTCTAGTTCACATTATTCGATATTATCTGAAATAATTTCATAAAGTTTCTATTAGTCGATTCTATAGTATTTTGTTATGTCCTCTGGAGAAATAACTTAACATAAGGATTTTATTGATTTTTGACAAATGTTTTTAATTTATTGTTATTTTATTGTTGACAGTACATTAAATCCAATAGATGAATTTTGAAGGGTAACAATTAATTGTTTAACAAATTATTAAAGAAGACTATCATTACTATTATCGAAATGTATTAGAAGAAGTTCTTTTATTTTTTTGGTCGCAGGTATATATTCGTCTTTATTTTAAGAAAGTAGAGATTTTTAAAGCAACTGGGAGTATTCAAAAGACGATTATACAATATTTTCAGCTGTAAGTAATGGAATTTCAAATCCTTAAATTTCTTTCTCTTCTTCAAAAGTATTTTGCTATTTATTCAATGGCTATTGCTTAAATTTTCTAAAATTCTTTTTGACATGTAATGATTTTTAAATTTAAGTCAGTGCGTCTTCATATGTGGGTGGAATAGTTTGTACATTAACAAATTGAGGAGAATCTTATTTATTACGAACCACCGATTAAAAATTTCTATATACTTTGCTAACCTTGCGCCTACCTATAAAATTATTGGATTTAGATCTGTCAATGGGTTCAACAACATTTCTAACAATAGTTAATTAAATTTCTGATGGTTCTTCAACAGCTTCGGGTTGCACTGCTACCTATTTTACAGGAAATTTAGGAAGAAACTGCCTTTGTTCCTTTTTATAACGAGCAGGCGAAGAAGAAATAAAAAATGATGTTTGATATGATGGCTGAGTTTACATAGACAACGATCGAGAAATAAGTAAAAATGGATTTTTATTTATAATAGACTGCGCATTTATTTCATTCTCCTTTAAACTATTTTATGTTTTGATATGTGTAAATTTCGTTGGTGTAATTTTTTGCATTATTAGAAGTGTTAATTTCAATTTTTAGCTATATATTTTATCATTGCAATAAAAGTATAATTATCCGCTCTAATGACTAAATCAGATTTTATACGAATGCATTTATAAATGCCATCCTAAGAATCTATTGAATATATTCCATAATAACTATACGCAGAAACGACCACTGTAAATTTAGAGTGCAAAATTAATAGAGAACCGTTGAAAAAATTAAGTAAATCTACACTCACTGCTCCATAGCAGCCTTAATAATTACTGCGGGTTTAGCGAGTACATTATTCTATAAAGGAAGACATCAAAAGAAGAAAAGTATTTGCTTTCCCGTCTAAACCTCAAACCACAGCGTTTGCTTAAAAATAAATTCTGTTTGATCAAAGACCGCGCACACCATAGTGGCGTTCGAAGTCTATTAATAATTAACCGTAGGAATAGCTCGCAGATACGATGACTGATTTCTAGTTGAAGGGGAAAATTGTGAATCGTGTAACGAAAGAGGAGGTAACGACTCCGAAAGTACAGATAGTGAGTAAAGCGGAGCCAGTGCTTAAAATAACGAAAACGACGGCGTTTAGAGCAAAATCAGCGCCCAAGATGCAGATCTCTGTGCGTTAGCCTCAGTTTGTCCCTTATGCGAGTAAGTCCTCGCACCGCAGCCCTGGTATGAAGGTGATTGCTGTGAATTACGTGAACGACGAGCACCAGCAGCAGCTTTTGGATTCCGTGGTTGAGATTTACTCGCATTAGAATCCGATTTCTGAAGATTTATAGCGCGAGTTCTTCGCTCAGACCAAGAGGCGTGCCGTATCATCTCTGAATCTAACACAGACTGACCCCGACGACTGCAAAATACAGAGCATTGACTTCAAAAAGAACGGGTAGGAGATAACGAGGAACATTAACCTGTACAAGCAAGCAGAGAACGTTGCCAACATGATAATGTCCAAGTACTACTCCGGTTCTCGCAGAACGCAGATAATCGGGGTGCAGATGTGCAGGCAGCACGCGTCCTTTTACCTGAATTAGCAGTTCAAATCAACTTTGTTCCCGGACCCGTTCGCATTCTGTTAATTTCTAAAAATGCTCTTTCAAATTCACGAGCATCACTAGTGCGTTCACTTCTTATCCTCTCAGCTGAACTAAACGAGCGCGAGAGAGAAACTGGTGAAGAAAAGCATCAAAAACGTGTTCACAGAGCTCGACCTGACCATGAAGGAGCTCGAACAGTTCAAAAAGATCGAATACCTGACGTACTTTTAAATAATAACGTATTTGAAGATAAAACCGGAAGTTACGAAGAACGCGCACTTCCTACTCGTGAATGTGATCTCGTCAGTCGCAAATGAAACCATATACCCGAAAATGCTGGAATAACTCATAAACTTCAGCACAAACCAAATACTACTTAACATGCAGCAGGCAACCGCAAACTTCAGCGAGAAAAACGAAGCCACACTCAAATCTGAACAATACCAAGTATTCACATCAAATTTAAATTAAAATCTGCAAAACTACGTTAGAAAACCAGACTACGAACGAGAAATAACACTGCTAGACTACATGCTAGACAACACATTCCAATACCAATTCGATAAAAGAAACTACACACTAAATAATCAATTTTTTACACACTCACAATAATACTTGCAAACTTACACCAGCTAAGCGTTCACACTATTCTTACAACACTTCAGAGAAAAACTATTTCACTTCTTCAAACAAACAGACATCTATCCAAACCTTGAATATTTCCAAGACCTACAATTTTTACTGTTTTTAGTTGTAAATGAACTTAAAAGCTACTGCTTGCGATGCGCAACCGAACACGTAGTTGTATCAGTATTTTAAGGGATTGTTGTTCAAAATTGTGAAGCGTTTTTCAGCTGTTATTAATTGCTTGTACAATTAGTATACACTTTATCACAAACGTAGATCATTAATAACTATCTCCATTCGCTAAACGAATCAATTAGAGCTCACAAACGAAAAATGCACTATAAATTTTTATTATAAGTTGGAAATGAAATTATGCTAATAAACAAATTCTTGACTACAAACGGTCTACAAATAGAAAAATAGAAAATGCTTAAAGCAAATGACGACCTTGGATTAAATGGTCTACCTTAAATATATAAATATTGGA
This sequence comes from Hexamita inflata, assembly GCA_963988835.1. Taxonomy (NCBI): domain Eukaryota; phylum Fornicata; order Diplomonadida; family Hexamitidae; genus Hexamita; species Hexamita inflata. Next base: position 51,784 of record CAXDID010000968.1, read on the forward strand.
CTGAAGATATGAATAACACATAGCTCAAATGCTTTATTAACTAATTCATCGCCAGATCAGTGATTAGTGCAGCTAATTCTGAAATATGGAGTGGAATAGTTAAATAAATGGTTGATGTTGAAACCCGATAATAAGTTCACGCTTTTCTAAATGTATAAGGATGGGAAGAACTAGAAACTGCCTATGATAAAGCAACTATTGAGAATGAATTTTGAATTGAACTGCGACTAATCTCGTGAACTTTGAGTTATATTTATATTCATTCAGAAGAAATCCAATGTACTTTGTGTTGCTTGTTTAAAAATCCAAATTCAAATTATCACATACATTTTTTCAAATTTAAACAATTTGCTCAATATATATTTATATTTTAAAGTTTTTGATCTGTTTAGTTATTTCACACCACACTATATGTTAACTGCTTTACTTTATCTCTCACTGTAAATCGACAGAGACTCGAAAGACCTTATGAACAACTGCTTCGATCAAACCACAGACATCAACATTTTTACCGATACCAACCAACTTATTATTACGGTTTAGTCACTGTTTAACTCAGAATGTGATTTGCCTTCTTCGGTACTCGTGAGTGTTTAACTTGATAGTTTGGTTGGTTATGAACCGTACTCGTATGCTTATGATTATGACTACAATAAAACAACCCAGTTTATTGTAAACTGCACAGATCTTGTAAAATGCGCTAACTTGAAGAACTCCTTGAGTGGTCAGATTTTTATTGAATCTAAATCTGATCGCGTTATTATCCCCGCTGGTTCAGTTCGTATTTCCCAAGGCCACACCGAAAACTGCTTCTATAACGATTTAACAGTTGCTTAAATAGCCACAGATTTAGTCACATTCAAGATGTATCCAACTCCATACTGTAATGATCTTATTTCTTTTGACGATAGTGGTGTTACTAAACTTTAACAGCCACTTGAAGCCAGAGTATATGTAAATTATCCTGATGGAACAATGGGTGCTTTTGAAAATCTAGCGATAACAATGACTTAAGTGGTATATTCCCCTGATACAAATACTCCTATTTTATTAACTGTTTAATAAACTGGAATGTCTTAATATTTTTCATCAAAGGGGTTAAAATTTTTTACTTTATCACTATTTTATTTAGATAATACTCTCAAAAGAATTGTTGATACATTTACAAATCAATACGCGTTTGTTAATCCCAAGGATGTGTATTCATCTGCTGAAGTTTAGATTACAGAAACAGGTTTTATGCTTAAAACAATATAGGGTCCTGATATGGCCAGTGTAAATCAAGATATAAGGAATTCAGGCTCAAATTCAGTTATGATATACTTGGTAATGACAATGAAGAACGTATCCAGAACATTTGAATTCAGAACCCGTGTTAAAGTTGTTTTGAATACCACTTATTAATTCACAGAGGATCCTGAACCTTATAGCTGTAGCGATTATCCAGGATAGTTATGCCTTGAAAATTTAGCTTATGTCATGAGTTAACCTCAAAAAGATGTTTCTCTATTCTTAGTGTTTTACTTATATGGACCCGCTCCAGCATTTGAGGTAGTTAATAATTATTCGATTGGAGTAAGTAAAATATCTGATAGCTGCTTTAAAGGTGGCTTGGCTGACTACACAACAGCTAATAAGTCTCTTAATCTTACTATATATCTGAATAATAAGTCAGAGTACTGTGTGTTAGTTAAAGATGATTTGTTAGCAATTAAAGTAACAAATACTAAAACCAAAGAATCGGAACAGGTTGTATTTATTTATGGAGCTACAGCTATTAATACAATAATTAATGATCTAGATTTAGCGCACGACCCTGAAATTTAAATAGACATTTATCGTGAAAATATTCTTGAAGAATCATTGAGAATTACTAATTATGTGTTAAAATAGAACTCGTTAGTCCCACAAATGGCCGGGAGAATTGGTATAGTTTCTGCAGTTGTTTTCTTTATTGTTTCATGCGATGCGATGTGGATGTTCTGGCTTAAGAAATAAATGTAAATATCTAAGCAAAGAAAGAACATAAGCTTAAAGAATGTCAAAGCCTTGGACGAGGAGGACTTGTAGTGAGTCTATAATTAAAAAATATAAACTATTAAACTAATATTAAAATCGATAATATAATAATATGATAATACTACACTGTATATCATAATACTAGTTATACTATATGCATTATTATTCTCACTTTATTCTTTAAATTTTTCGCGCTCGTTCATGTTCCAAGTCTTCAATTGTCGACGGTTACTCCCGTCCGATCCAGCGTTGCCTTGGGCTTCGCTTTTTTGCCTTGCTCCCACACCCTCCTTGACGGTCTCTCTAAACTTACTTCGTCGCGATGGCCTTCATGCAGCATTAGTGATCAAACTGGTGTAATGCAGAGTATTTTGAATGAACTACTGTAATAAACTTTTACATTTTAGCTATATAGATTAATAATTCTTTCAAATCAATGATTGCATTTCATTATTGTGTTTCCTAATTTTAGTGTTAGCATAATAAATGCCTAATAAAATCTACCAGTTAAAAATTTGCATTTGAATGATCATTCAAACTCACATTTGAATAATAGTTTAAATTATTTCTTGGCATTATTTGAGCAGGTTGTGCCTGTCGTCTTTAATTCCGATGTTTCCGATTAGTGCCAGTTGGCATTTATTAACAAATTGTATTGGTTCAAGGTATTCTCGTACGTCGTCCCTTTTCAGCACCCCTTTGAGCACTAGTTTGAGTATATTTATTACACTTTTGAGTATTTGAAGCTGTTGGCTGAATTTGACTATTTTGTGCGTGATTTTAGCTTTGTTCAGCTGCTCGGTGAAGATTCTGAATAGTTCTCTCGTGTTTTTTACCTTCACAACTTGAATGTTAATTTAATTCAGCTCAAAAGAACAGTTAAAAAGCTCGTTCAGCTGCTGAATTAAATAAGAGTCGAAGACAATGTCCGAGAACTTCTAGTTCATCTGCTGAATGTTAACCGACCCGCACAAATTCTGCTTCAAAAGAGATAAATGGAAGTACTCGGACGTTTTGAGCAGATCAGCGTCAAGATCCGCTTGCTCAGACGTTTTCAAGAGCAAATCGGGGACCTGGGTGTGGATTTGAGGCAAGGACTGATTAAAAAGAAGCTTTATGAGCGAATACGGTACATGCTTCTACACCTAGTAAGACTACTTGACCAAATTCAACTCGAAAGCTGTTAACGCACGATTAAAAATTCGCAACACACAGAAATTGTTCTAGTAAATCTTCGTAAATAACGTGAAATTACGACTGTACTCGTGAATATTCAAATTCGCATACGACTCGGCCGGAGAAGACACCAAATTCGGCATCTAACTCCGCTTTAACACCGGAGTTTGCAAATTGCGCTGCTATAACGCTAGAATATTATCACCACGCGATTGCGACTAAGAACTAGAACGCTTTGATAAAGATGCACTGTGCGGAAAAGCACTTCCGCGCCTAAATTCCACTCGTTACTACGGTAAATAATAGCCTTCTTCACCTGAAGTCGACAACGAGCATATTTTTGACTTAGAAATCTTGCAATTTATTAGTATTAATGGTAGTTATTATTCTGATTCGGAGATCATCTAATATAAAAATGAAGTGTAATAAATTTATATAGAAATTGAACAGAAATATTAATAAAATTTCATATTTGTAAAATTTAAATAATTCAATATTTCAACGCACTCAATCACTTATTTCAAATAACTCCAATTCCATGCAATCTAATAAAGATTGCGACGATTCCTCACGCTAATAAGATCTTAATCGACTAAAATCTGATACTTTCACTTTTTCGATTTTTTATTATTCATCATCTTATGCTTCTTCGCCATTAAAATTATCAGCCCATAATTGGCCTAAATCTTTAGAAAGAATTTGTTAAGCCTCTCTATTCTACATTTTAACAATAATTTGATTAACAGTAACATTGTTTGTTAATGTCTTGAAATTATCGACTGTTTCTCTGCCACTCTATTTTGAAATAGGTTAATGTACACTATGTCTATTACTATTATTTGGTGTTTTACGAATAATTGGAATAAGTTTAGAAATATTATTCATTTGTGATGTGAATATTTAACATTAAATGTTGAACGAGTAAATTGAAATTTTTCTTATAATAATAAAAGTAGTAATCTTTAAAATAAGTTTAGTGTTGAAAAGCGTATATTGTAAGTTAAATAGTTATTATTCTTCCAATCTACAGTATATTGTAGTTAACCACTAAAATGTATCTTTTTTTCTTTATTTTACGTGTCGAAATGTACTACATTACCTTGCTTGTAAGGGAGGTGCTATTTCGCTTATAAGGGAGTAGGTCAACTCACTTATAAGGGAGTTCCTTCATGCAAAACACCCTTATAAGCAAGTGACAAATACCATAGTTTTTAACCTCGTTTTTTGACCATAAATCATTCAAATTCGACATTTTCCAAAGATACAATTTGGATACATTTTTGCTTATAAGGGAGTTACCGATTTCAACTCCCTTATAAGCAAATAAGCAACTCCCTTACAAGCAAGGTTATGTAGTAACGCATATACACATATACCCAATTTAAAAATGACTCAATTAATGTGACATTGCCAAAAATAAACAGACATCATATGTATTCATCATATCAGTATTAATTACACTATTAGTACACCAAGAAAGATATATATATATATATACATAGGTTTGACGTGTGACAACGCCACGCGAGATATTTGGTAAGAGAGGAATGTTGGTTTCTTATATATATATATATTACAAGGTCTATTACATATAAATATTACAATTATTTAATATCAAATCACTTCTGCATCTGGTAATCTTTCAACACCATACTATTATGTTCTTTTAGCATATACAATTGGAATTCCTGGTATCTTTCGAATGCGACAACGAAGTTCTCTGTCGTTTGTAGCTACCATGTAACATTTGCTTTCACTAACTTTTTTGCATAAACAATCATCAGCATAACCAATATTAACATGATCACATTTGATGCGTTTAATTCTAGGGTCCTTGGCAAGTCGTAAAGCGATCGAAAATCTATCGTGATTCTTTTCTAATTCAGCCATTACACAATCAGTAACGTAAGGAGTAACTTTTGCACATAGGCATGTAATTAAACCCTATAATACGTCTATTCTGTATCTCACAGAATGATTCAAAAATGAAGTATCAAGTAATACTTAATATGGAGGCCCAAGACATGGATTGATTGCGAAGAATTCATCTGCATCAGTTACTTTGTCAATATCAATATGAGTTTCTTTTTGATCTCTTTTTTAGTTATTGTTTAATCTAGGATCGTTTTTCTTGATTTATTTAATTTTAGCTGCTCGAAGTTAATGTCTTCCCATTTAGTGTATGAAGTGGAAGATAATTATTGTTAATAATTTTACTTATTTTGCTATAGGTAATCCACCTCTCATTGCAAAATTTATGAGTTTGAAAGATTTAATGACTGTTAATATTGTAGAAACAGGTGACTATGTTGTCAATACTCACAAAAAGTTATAGGAGCTGTACGCATGCATGAAGTAGTGCTAGCTAAGTGGTGAATCTCGTGAATTCATAGCTCAATTTTTGGATTCTTTAACTGAATAAAAAGATGTTAAATAAAACAAAACAAGAGCGTCATTCTTTTTCAAATTCAGTCAGTTTGTTTAAGATAAACATGGTTTATCAGTGGCTCATGTACAAATTTCTCAAGCATTACATTATATAACTGTGTATATACTATCACTTAATCAATCTATAGAACTAAAACATCTAATAAGCCTTGTTGCATCGTTTTTAGATATGCAAAATGCGCCATAAGAAGCACTTCGTTAACATAGTTTCACTTATTCACTCATAGCTGATCCAACAAAACTAGAAAATTTATAATATTTTCATGCTATTAAATCTATATTCTTTTCGTAACTTAAACCGACAGATAATGTTAAGAATAATATGAATTTTGAATATTTAAATTCTATGCCAATATTTTAATTCGCAGATTTAAACCGAGAGTTTTTGAAGCAATTTTAAGCCCAAAAGTAACTATACTCGAAACAAAAGTAAATAGTTGGAAACTAATATCAGCCAACATCAATTAGTTGTCCTTTTGGAGATATTAATGAAAGTGATTTTGTATCAGAATCAAACTTAATAGAAATCAACTAAATGGAATATATGCAATTAGTAGACCAAATTTCAACATGGATAAATACTTCTAGAATATAAGTGAATGAATCACAATATGGATAAAGCTATTTAAATGGAGTGTACATTAAAGGTTTTTCGTAAAGTGATGAACTTGAACAGTATAATCCCACCGTTCATTTTTGTTTATTAGTGGAGTAAATTAAAAGCTTATTTGTGGCATTTAATAATTATAAGTTAATTTAGCATTAAGACACTTTAGTTGGTTAATTTTATTTGTTGGAATGGGAACAATTATCATTATAAACTATTTTATCAAAAATAAATGATTTGACGAATAGTGCGTTAGGTTTATTAAACTAAATATTCTTCGCAATTGAAGAAACTTCGACATCTTATGATTCAATTATTAAATAATTTTTAAACAAATAGAACTTCGATGAAAAATAATTACGTCAAGGCTTATTCAAATTGCTATTACGTTCATAATTTATCCAATCTGTAAATAAATTATTCTAAGTGTCATATTAAAGTGTTGATTATACTATTTAAACTAACAATTAACCTCTTCTGGAAGTTATAGTAGAAAAATGTCTTTAAAATCTTGTTTACAACAAAATTAATTTAATAGATGTTCTCCAATTAATTGAACAACTGTTTTAGTAAGTATGCGGTCGAAGATTAATTGAGTTGAGAGGTTTATTTTATGTTATTAATTTTGTTGAAACGAAATAATGTTAAGCTTGTCAGTATTTCCACTTCGCACCTAACAAAAATAATGCCAACAATGAATGAAAGCATCTATGAAACCCATACATAATTATTTACTCCATAATTCTATAATAACATTAAAACTTTGACAGAAGTAAGAAAAATGTAGAAATATGGAGGGCATTCTAGATTAACTAAATCAGAATTCGATAAATACTTAATGATACTATTTACAATGATGATATCAGGTAAAGAGCGAGGATCTGTCAAAGATAATTGGTCTAAGAACACTAAAATACGCAATTAGTTTATAGCTGATGAAGTTGGAATGTCTTGCAGAGAATGGGAGGAAATACATTCTAATGTCTGTTATGGTCATATTAAATTGTTATTAGATTAACCTGAAGAAGAAATCGATAATTTAGAAGAAATCGACAAATTTAGACGGTATAGAATCTGATGAAGAAGAATCTGAAAATTCTGACTATGAATATGACGAAGATGATCTAGAAGAACTAAATAAAATATTTAATGATCATGAAGAAGAAGTTTTGAGCTAAAATAAACCTGGTAATGCAAAAAGTAGAAAACTTTAACCATGATATATACAAAATCAAAATTTGTGAAATAACCCTGTTAATTGTAAGAATTTGTAAGTTCTCGTGGTATTCCCAGAGAACAACCTGAAATAGTTCGTTACTACAATAATAATTATAAAGGAGTTGATTATAGACCAACTTACAAAAAATATTAAGTTTCCAGGACGATGTACTCGTTGGACCACAAGGATGTTTATTTATTTTATGTAAGTAATATTAGTTAATGGGTTTTCTTTGATGAAATTATTGCATCCAGAATATAAAGAAATTAAAATAACGGATTATATTGAAAGCATAATTGATTAAATGAAAATAAATCTAACAAAATATGAAATTAAAGCTACACCACGAAAAATTGAAGGTTGTAACCAACCAGTAAGCCCAATTAAAGAACCAGTAATAGAAGCATATAAACACTATCATGTATATACAAAAGTAAGTGTGTAATGTGTCGGCTGCAAATAATGTAATAGCAGATATGTGTGTTCGTGCAAAGGATATCATTTGTGTCCAGAGTGTTATAAAACGCATATTAGTGAATAAAATGACATAAGAGGGTACACACATTTATAAAAATGAATAAAGTGATTTAAAATACGAATAATATGTTTTAATATATATTGAACACGAAAATAGTAATTTACCTATTAAATGGTTGAAGTCGATTTCGAGAATTTTGTTAATTATTTGCGAAGTGGAAATACTGACAAGCTTAACATTATTTCGTTTCAACAAAATTAATAACATAAAATAAACCTCTCAACTCAATTAATCTTCGACCGCATACTTACTAAAACAGTTGTTCAATTAATATAAACTGTTTAAAAGTATTAGAACATTGAATTCATATAAAGATCAGAATTAAATATTGAACAAGCTAATAAACTTATTTAATAGTAAATATCATTCTCAGATCATGCTGCAGTAACTATAATTGAATTAGCTAAGCAATTGGTTTTAAAGATAAAGTAAAATATTCCTCCACAGTAAATATTTTGTGAATTAATCCAGTAATCAACACCATAATTATTAACAAATACTTTGTTAGAGTTAATAGTTTCCAAAACGTATATAGAGACATCAAATGAAATTGATTTCAAGCAATCTGAAGAATTCGTGATATTCAAAATAGCCTTTTCTTCTGATCAGGTTGGTTTCCTCAAGTTTGCTTTGCAATTTTTAAATCAATTTTTCTTGCGTGTGTTGGATGCCGTTGTAATTGAATTACTGATAGAGAAAACTGCTTTGATATTTGATTATACCTAAAAGTAATAAAGGGTATTTTCGGTTCCATTTTGGTGTATTTTACTGGAGCTTATTACCAGTTTAACAGTTGAGGACGAGATTCTTGAGTTACTTTGCCAGGTGATTCAAAGATGCAAGTTATCTAACATTAGCATGTTCTTCAATCAGTTGGGCCAGTATTCCCAGATCTTTTAGAAGTTTTAAATTGTGCTGTTGTAGAATAAGTCACTTGCAGGCTCGATATTGCAAATATTCAAGCAGTACGACGAGATTTTCTACGAGCACACCGATTTCGCGAGTAACTTGAGGAAGCTCATCAAATATGACCTGAGCAACTCCCAAAGCCTCCAGAATGAAAAATTCTACCTCCAGAAGCTCTTCGAATTCCTGTCAGATGCCGTTCAGAGAACCAAGTCCAACGAGGTTTTGTACCAAGTGTGTGGTCGCGACCTCGAGTAAGTGCTCATAAATCAGCTTCAATTGTTCGCTGGTTTTGACTCATAGAGTGTTCAAAACGCTCTCTTGGAACTACTCGTTTGCTATTTAACCTTCGAACCGCAAAGGAGCAGTTTATTCGAGAACTTCTACGCTGATTTACAGCGCTCGGATTTTGCCCAGCTTAGAAACTGGGTCCTTAAACTCGCTCCAGAGCTGTTACCGGTTAACTTCAGCTTCATCACCGTTCTGATTGAGCGCGACCTCGAGAAGGAAACTAAAGTTGAACCCATATTCTCCCTCTTGAAATCGACATTGGACTGCTTAGTGCAAAAACAGGGCTAAATTGACGCATACAACATGATACTTACGCATGCGGTTGCTATATTGCACAAAGCAAAGAACGCAGTTAAAAACGGCTTGCAAGTTAACTAGTAAATAGTATCTGACGCTATTAGATCCGTTTGCATCGTAGACCAGGTTCTTGGTTACGATGTGGTCCTTCTGTTAACATAATTGCTTGAAATATCATATTTCAACCAGCTTTTGTCCTTGTAGTTCAATTTAATGCCAGAAGTACAATTTATTGCTTCAAAGCAAGCCGCTCTGTTGAATGAGTACGTTAAGTACAACGCGTTCAATTTATCCCAGATTGATAATTTCCAGGTGTTCCAAGCCGTTTGTTTGCTTCTAGTCGTTACTCAAACTTTGCTTGATGATCCGTGCGAGTACTCTATGATTATCACAAGTTAATTACAGTTTTTGCATTAGACCAAGTTTTCAGCATCCAACCGCTCAATCCAGTTCATTTCCGCTTTGAAGAGCAAATTCGGTGAATTAGTCGCTCAGCAGTCCCTCGACCGCACCTCGCAGGTCCAATCCCTGCAGATGCCACAATTTACGAATGAAATCCAATTAGCTGTTCAAAATAATCTTCCACAGGAACAGGTCATGAGCTTGAACTTGAAGTTCACAGATTTAATTTAAAAACGCATTTAAAACAATTCACTTGTGAATGAGTTCTTCAACCTGAACTAACAATTCCTCTCCCACTTAGGGCACTTATTCAACCAAATAAACTAATTCGGTGAATTTGATACTCAGTTTTTACTCGGATAGAAAATACTAGTTGTAATGTGGATGAATCTGAAGCAAATGAACGAGAACCAACACGTGCACATCAGCTTACAGCAGATAAGAAGAACACTCAGTCTCAAAAAGGACAACGTAACGAAATTCACAGCCGGAATGGCTGGAAGAGCCGCAGAAGGCATGAGGAAGGCATGGGAATGATCACATGTTTCATATTAATTATTTATTAATAAAAAGATAATAATAATTCTAAATAGTTATTGATATCAATTGAATAGATAAATTAATTTAAATTAATTTAAGTTTATCACAAACAGCCACATTTTTGAAGTAAATATATTGATAAAACACACAGAACAGCATTTATTATGATTGGAACCCACATATACTGAACATTGGCAGGTTTTGTATAAAAGATAATACTTTCAGCTGGCATTCTGCCACTCTCATAGGAAATAATCGCACTCAGAGTATCTGGATCGTCCTTGGCGAATTACCTAAACAAATTACTTTCTAATTTAATACAATACTCTTTTTCAGAAGCTTTAAAAAGTATATCTTTGGAAACATTTTGCTAAACGTCACCATTTGTTATTGAAATAGTTGTACTTAACATTTATTATATTCCGAAACCTTTTGCTATAACGACTATTAAACATATCTCATTATCAAATATCTATACATCTATTTAATCAAATAGTGATTGCGTAAATTCAACTGGAAAACTTAGTTTTTGTACAAAAGATCCGTCAGCAGCCAAAAAATAATGTGTCATAACAACACTTGAATTGTCTGGCATATTATCAATAGCTTATAATGTGTCAAGACATTTGGATGGTTCATCAAACTATGAGCATCCTATAAACATGTCTATATTAGTACCATATGGAAAAGTGTTATTGTAAATTTTAGTAAGTTTTTAGTATGCTCCTGAATGATCATCTGTTGCAGAAACACCTATTACACTATTAGTTGCTGTGTGAGGAAAGTACTATTCAAATATTGCATTTGAACAATTTGTAAGCGCTCCAGGAGTTGCTGTTAACTATATCATATTTTTAAATATTGTTAAACCGACTTGTGAGAAACAGCCATCGTTAAAGTCTGGACGATATATATGAAAATACAAAACTATTGTTTGAAAATATTCATAAGCTACACCATCTTTAGTAACGAAAAAGCACGATTACATCATCTAACTATTTTTAGCTAAATCGTCAAAAATAAATTTAGTAACAAAATTTAGACAATCTGTGTTTAATGTTCCACTTTCACGACAATCTAGTTTATATGATGCTAAAGATTGTGAATAGTCATTTAAACCTGTTATATTACCATCTGATACCAATGTGGCTAAACTTAATATTCTTGTATCCAAAATTTCATCATTTTATACAAATGTGAATTTTAAGTCGTCATCATCAGGTCTGCTTAAGCAATTTTATGGATTATAGTTTAATTTCATATATTCTTTCCCTGATTCTAAAGAGAATGTTATAGAATTGTCTTTGAAACACTATGTTCTATCAAACCATAACATTTGGAATTTTCCAGCAGTCCCTTGAATTTAATAATCAGAAGTTAGAAAATTTAATTAAAAATTAGCTATTTTAAACAATTTTATGTTAGCAAATGTACATTTTGGTTCAAATCCTTAAACACATGTTAAACTAAGATCTAATGGTAAATTTGGTTGATATATTTATTATGTTGATATAAATATAGCATCTCCAATATTTATTTTAGCATAATAAGGTAAGTTGATTAATGATAAACATGTGGCTTTTTCTTTAGCTGGTAAAGTTGGTTTTAACCAAGCATAAAATATTAATTTCCCAGACTATTTATCGAAAATTACAGTTGAGTTCATTGCAAAGCAATTTAATTGTAATGTGTATAGACAAAGCATTATGTGGAGTGTTAATTAAACATTTTACTAATAATAGAATATAATAGATAATATTAAAATATCAATTTTAATATCTAGCTAAGTTTAACTCAATGATTGATCGAGTTTCAAACTTAATACAACTTTTCAACCTTTTTGGTTTAGTTCAAGCTATTAGTATAACATATTCACTGCATGGCTTCCCGTACCATCCAATCGAAGACTCTGAACCCGAACACCAATCCCCAGGTAGCAGTAGTCCACCTAACTATTTCCTTTATGTTAAAGTCTTGATATAACATTTAAACTAGTGAAGCAGATATTGCAGCGAACAATGTCGATTTCAGTATCTGCGGCTGTTTAAACGGCGTTGTAATTATATTACCGAAGTAAACAAATACAGCGCTCATTGCGATGTGCATTCTCTTCTATACATTAATTCTGAGCAGTGTAAGAATCAACTGTGCTAAAAGCAAGTTTAGAAGAAAACAAAAAGTTCGCATCGGTTTCCCGTTCCACTTGAATTTAAGGGCCAGTTTTTAAGATAAACGCGCGATTAAAACGGATTCCTTGTGCGTGAAGCGGAACAGGAGCGAATAATTGTACGTGTCCGTAATTTTGAACGTATCAAGAACTGATGTCATTTGGAGTGGAATATCGTGAAAATGATGAGGAAATGTTGTAAATTGTTTTTATATTTGAACACATGAATAATTGAAATATGTGTAAATTAATGTGTGTCTGTGTTAGAAGACAGTGTGAATCATATTTGGTTAAATGATCAAGCAAACATCATCCACTATTATTATATGATAAAGCTGCTTATGTAAAGTTTTACAAATGTTTTCGGTTTAAATGTTTTATATATCTAAATAAACCTATTTGCAATAAACTGATAAAAGTCACCTAATAGAGTCATTTAATCAAAAACTAACATGTTTAAATTTATGTTTAACTTAACACAAAATATAGTTTTGTTTAATACTCGCAATTATATTAATTGATATACTTACTGTGGTTAGTTAATAGTATATGTGTAGTTGTTTAACAAATTCCACTTTAATATGAATTGTCGGCTACCAAATGTTCTCAGTAATCTTAGCAATCTTAATGTATGTAAGACGATTTAGCGCGGAACAATTAAACAATTAAATACTCCAAAATTTAATAACAGTCGTGTTGAAATATGTGAATGTAAATAGAGCATTTCAGACATTCGTTAACTCATTATTAACTCATTACAAATGTTGAAATTTGAATAAAATTAATGCAAAAGACTCAATCATCTTATAAAACAATATTTAATAGATATATGTGTGTTAGAAAAGAATTTAGTTCGTTTTATATTATTAATATAATAATGATTTAGTACTGCTGTATTGTGAGTTATTGGTCATTTAATTTTTTACTATGTGATATCATATGAGATTGATTTCATTAAAACAAAACTTGTATAACATTTAATAATGCCTTGTGTGAAAGTCTTTTTAATAACGTACGAAAGTATTTGTAGTTTATATTAAATGTTATTTAATAAAATAATAAAGTTTTAGTTACCAACCCGTTCCAACATAAAGATCTTTTTGTATTGTAATTTATTATTAATCACTTACTATTTTAATAATTATACCAATAAACAGTAGAAGAGTGAGTATTTAGAAAAATGTTCATAAACAAACTATATTTTGAATCAAACTAAATTTTACAAAGATTTATTCAAATTATCGATTATTATATATTAATATTACATAACGTATGATTCCACTTTAATATGAAGAAGCAGTTACCAAATGTGCTAAGTAACTTCACAATTAAGCGCGGCATGGAGCGAGGAGTTATTAAATAGGTAAGTACACCTAAATTTATTATAAATAATACTATATCAAATAGTAGCGTAGATTATAAGAACTATATAAGTTTTTCACAAATCAGTATTTCAAACATGCGTCAGAACATTTTGGATTAATTTCAGGAATTGAACATAATTAAAGCGAGATGCAAGTAATTAGCGTATTAAGCACGTTCTTTGGAGCACGATATACGAGTGCTTGAGAAAAACATGTAAAATTTTAGATGCAAAGCAGTTAAACTGTATTTATTGATGTGAATGTGTGTTAAATAATTTTCATGCTAATATATATTTATATCGTGTAAGTATAGTGTTCATTCGTTGTACATATCTTTGAGTTATTCTTTATTAATCAGGCCCAATTGGTACATGATGAGCATTTTGTCGTACTCTTTGCTCTGTCCATTATCAATCCCTCCGGCTCCGTTTCTCCTAATCCGCTCCCATTCGTTAGCGTCGTCAATGATTTCTTGGTTTATTCCGCACATTTTTGCAACTTCGATTCCGTGCGACTCGTCAATTCCGTTTTCAACCTTGTAAGTAAGTTTTAAATTCCCGTTTACTATTTCGCTCCTCATTCTCAAGAACTACGCTGGGAGTTTTTTAGTTACCTCTTAAACGTGCGTGACGAAAACGCTCACACAATTCAGGCCAAGGAGGTGTTCTGCTACTCCGATTGTGAGCCCGTAACCGTCATTTTAGCTCGTTCCACGGCCTAATTCATCTACGAGCACTAGAGAGTTCTCGGTTGCAACGGAGAGGATTTGAGATACCTGGAGCATTTCACCCATGAAAGTTGAGATTCCGGATTCTAAAGAGTCCGAGGACCCAAAACGGAGGCAGAGGTTGTCAAAAACTCTCGTTTAAATGTGACCGGGCGTGTTTGAACCGAGCTGGGCAAGGATTTAGCAGTTCCCGATTTACTTCAATAGCTGAGACTTACCGCCAGAATTTGCACCCGTTATTATTAACAGATTATTCTATTGAGTGAATGAATTCGGTTGGATGAAGCGCTGAGAGTTGATAAGAACTGGATTAAACGCGTTTGCGTGAATAATATGCTTCGAACTCATGTCTGGGCGAGAAAATGAATGCTTCTTAGAAGTTAGGGATAAAGAACTCAAGAAATCAGCTGTTGAAATCAACTCCTGTATTTAATTCAATTGAGTTAAGTAATTATATAAGTTTTACTCCAACTCAATGACAAAATTGGCAGATAACTGCTGATAAACAGCGTACTACTCCAAAAATTAGGTGTTTAGATCTTATAAAGTACGAGTGACCGCTTTTATTCCAGTTGTCTTCTTATCCACTATTTGCACATCAGAAATTTCTTGCACCTATTTTAATAGATAGTACGGTATTTTGAAACTGAGCTTATTCTATGCGGTTGATTACAGCTTGCAATGTTATGGGTTATCTAAATTAAGCTTTTATATTAGGTCTTAATTTTCTTGCTGTATCAACTTATTCAGTTCAATTAGTGAGTTGAATTTGTCGACTAGGTTAGATTGTAAATTCGGATTTATGAGAATAACTTGATTTTCAAATGCGCTGAATATGGACGGATTTGGAACGATGTACTTTAGAATCAGTTATCTAATTTCATTGAGTGTTAATTCGTAATCGGTGTTCAAAATCTCAAATTCTGGTAATTGTGTTTTAGTAAAGAGGTTCTTGGTCACGTTCATAAGTTGATTCAGACCGTCAATTTAGCAAAACAGATCGTATGAAGTTCTACAGATTTCTTTTGATTTCCTAAGATTTTTGTTGATGGTGTTCATTCCGTTAGTTTGTCTAATTACTTTAGCGTATTCGCGGTTATCTAATAATTAATTGACGAATTCTTATCTCTTTTCAATTATTTCTTTTTACAGCAGGGGTCTGAAGAATAACTTTTCAAAGTTAGCTCTCCCTGTGTCAGTTTGCAGGTGTGCTTTGAATAGTTTTATTAGTTCGTTCAGTTCAAGTTGCTCGGCGTCTTTTTGTTGCAGTTACATTGTGTCAACCAGTGACAGCTAGTTAACGTCAACTGGATTTTGAATTAGCATCCCGACCAGCATTGGGGCAAGTTCTGACTGCGAAACTGATTTTATTTTCATTTTTATTTCTGCGTTCATTTTTGGTTCCTTCAGTTCCTTCTCATTTATGATTTGGTACCTAATGTTAAGCTGGTTCATTGTGCGCTCGAGATCTGTGTTCGGGGCGAATATGCACTCCCTAATCTGTAATTAAAAGAGGCTTGAGCACAGCTTGCTCAGTGTGCTGTCGTCATCGAATTTGATTATGTTGATCATTTACCCGTCGGCGTACATCATGCACACCCTGTTATCGCTTATTTCAATGCTTGCCTTGTACGTGACAATGTTCTCAAGCTGGGGAACGAGCTCGATGAGCCCGTCCACACAGCCTGGGGTCGCGAAGGCCTCCAGCTTCATCCCATTTTTGCTGAATGTGTACAACTCAACGCAATTGAACTACTAAGTTAACAGAATATACACTATTTCCTGAAACAACTTCACATTTAACGGCAGAATTTTCAAACAAGTCTACGCCGGCTCCTCAGATTTAACTCCAGAGTGATTCCAGAAGTGAACGGGAGAACTCGAGTTGAAAAGAAGCTACGAGCAAGAATCCGCCTGAGTTGTGAAATATGCCTGAATGTTCTCCAATTAAAAGAACTGAATGGCATTGTTCTATTTAGGTACTTTAAAATAGTTATATAATGGAGTAAGAGCCTCAAAAAGTTCCTCATAGAGCTTTACGTCCACAGAATATGTTGTCAAGGCTTCCATTGGAGTGGAGACAAGAAAAGTCATTACGCTAAATCAGATAAAATAAGTATATTATTAAAAGGTCAACTTCTTTACTCTACTATTTTTCAACATACATTCATAATTAATTATTCATAGTTAATTAATCTAAACCAAAACTAATTAATTAGTTTCTTTAAGCTCTTTATCTACAATAGCAAACTTATACAGGTACTGTGCTTAAGTAGTTTAAATTTATAGAGTAAAAGTATGTTAAAAGTATATTAATTACATGTACTGAATGAACATGTAATACACCTTTACAGAATATACTAAATATTTTTATGTTCCATTATATTTGTTGATAAATCAACGTACTATAAATTGTATCTCTAATAATATAGATAATGCTTTCTTTATAGATAGCTGCTATTTAGATAGTTATATATAATAACAAAAGACACACAGATAATATAATAATTACACTCCAATGAAGTTACCACAATTATTATAGAATAATATATTTACAAAATCAACAAAAGGTTTGTTTACAGCTAATAACACAACACAAAATATAAATAGAAATTAGAATGAACACAGAAGTTCTACCTCTTAAAGCTAAAGCCAGTAATTTTTGCAGTTGGTTCTTCCCATTGATATCAAATAAAAAGAATTAATAGAGTCTTTAACATCCCAGATAAGCGTATTAAAAACATATTGCTAGTTTCTGGATTAGCTTAATGTTTCATATCAAACCATACAAGAAAATATTTAAATAATTTATCGCAATTCCTAAAAATGGTACTAAATATCAATATGTTTAAATAGAACTAGTTAAACTATATCCACATTTTAAACATGAAGTGAGACATTATTGTTAAAATACTTATATTGTATAAATACTTTCATTCAAAAAATTAATTCATTTTGAGTCTTTTGAGCTCAGTAAGTCAGTGAACTTTCACTTTATTCAATTTCGCTCATTCTGAGCTTTGCGAAGTCCGATTTAACGTCCGAGTCGTTATGTTTATTCAGGTCTTCGGACCACCGGGTGCCAAGTAGTTTGGCGCTAATTATATTTTCCTCTCTTTTCGCGGTGTAAATAGTGTTCCTACATTTTGTGGTTGAAATTACTGAGAAAATGAGCGAATTTATCTGTGAGCAATCATCTCGTTTATTTCTTAGTGTCTTTCAAGTTTTGTTCGTCGGTGATTATTAACAGGCTGGAGTGGAGATGAAGAGGCCGTTTTTGAAATCTTGTTTAAATGTAAAAGTGTTTCCAAGAGTCTTTTAGCGAGATTTTACCGTACCCATTAATATAATATTTTGTTTTAAACATTGTAAATAGAAAATAATAAACCAAATGACTTGTATTTCTAATACGTACTAAATCAATATTACAGTTATTAAAATATAAATCATGCATAATAGTTACCTAGCTTATTTTTCAACTAATTATTGGTAAAAATAAAATAGTTATTAAAATATATTACATTTGTAATGTCAAACTACATGCACAATACTTAATTTATATTTGAATCAGGTCAAGATTTACAAAAACATTGATATTATTATGTTTATAGACTATTTGTATTACGTATTCCCACCTCATTATATGTTAACTGCTTTACTTTATCTCTCATTATAAATCGACAGAGACTCAAAAGACCTTATGAACAACTGCTTCGATCAAACCACAGATATCAACATTTTTACCGATACCAACCAACTTATTATTACTGTTTAGTCACTGTTTAACTCAGAATGTGATTTGCCTTCTTCGGTACTCGTGAGTGTTTAACTTGATAGTTTGGTCGGATACGAACCATACGCATACGCTTATGATTATTACTACAATAAAACAACCCAGTTTATTGTAAACTGCACAGATCTTGTAAAATGCGCTAACTTGAAGAACTCCTTGAGTGGCCAGATTTTCATTGAATCAAAATCTGATCTAGTAATAGTACCTGCTGGTTCAGTCCGTATTTCCTAAGGCCATACCGAAAACTGTTTCTATAACGATTTAACAGTTGCTTAAATAGATACTGATCTTATAATATTTAAGATGTATCCTACACCATATTGTACAAATTTCATTTCAGTTAACAATGCCGGAACTATTTAGTTATAATAACCTTTAGAAGCTAAAGTTTATGTTAATTATCCAGATGAAACAATGGGTGCCTTTGAAAATTTATAAATAACAATGACTCAAGTATTATATGCTCCTGACACGAATACACCTATATATGTAACAGTTCACTAAAATGGTCTCTCTGAATTTTTTGTCTCTAAGGGTCTTAAATTTTTCACATTTTCAATGTACTTTGTTGATAACGGCTTATCTAGAATTGTTAACACATACACAAATTAGTATGGTTTTATTAATGAGAAAAATATATATTCATATGTTGAAATATAGTTAAAAGAAGGAGGCTTCATTCTCAAAACTCTTGCAGGTCCAGATATGATTATCGAAAACGCAGCGATTTCCGTCACTAATTCATATTCTATATAGATGATAATGACTACGAAAAATGTATCAAGAACCTTTGAATTTCGTGAACGAGTTAGAGTTATTGTAAATTAAACATATTAATACACAGAAGATCCTGAACCATTCAGTTGCAGTGATTACCCTGGATAACATTGCGATGAAAATTTGATAAAGTTGATAAGTTTACCAGAACACGATGTTTCTTTGTATATGGTATATTACTAATATTCATCCGATAATTCAGTATTTTCGAATTACTCAGTAGGTGTAAATAAAATAACTGACAGTTGCTTTTCAGGAGGTCTTATAGATTATACTATAACGAATAAATCATTAAATTTAACTTTATATTAAAATAATGCCTCAAAACATTGTGTCTTGGCTAAAGACGATCTACTAGCTATTAAAACTACAAATACAATAACAAAATAATAAGAACAACTTGCATATATTAACGGAGCGACCGATATAAACGTTATATTTTAAAATATTGATCTGTATCGCAACCCAGAAATTTAAGTAGATATTTATCGTGACAATATTCTCGAGGAGTCTTTGAGGATAGCAAATTATGTTATAAAAAGTAATTCATTACTTCCATAAATGGCTGCTCGAATTGGAATCGTGTCCGCGATAGTGTTCTGTATTTACACAGTAGATGGTTTATGGACGTTTGTTTTTAAACGTTAATATTAATAATACAAACAAAAGAAAAGCATCACGTTGAAGGCAGTTAAAACATTAAACGAAGAAGATTATCAGTGAGCTCAGTCTATCTGTAAAAGTAAATGAAATATGTTTTAATCAAGTTATATTGAGATTAATATTTAACAATTATAACTAAGTTTGGTTATATTTTTTATATTCATGTTTGTCTCATAACCTTGCTTATAAGGGAGTTATCATTTTCAACTCCCTTATAAGCAAAAATGTATCCAAAATGTATCTTGTGGACATGTCAGTTTTTCATGAGGGAACTCCCTTATAAGTAAGTTGACCTACACCCTTATAAGCGAAATAGCACCTCCCTTACAAGCAAGGTAATGTAGTAAATTTCATCATATGATATTTATTCACTCCTATTACACGGTGATGATTAATTAGTTATATAATAAGTACTAATATAATAAGCTATTAAGGTAATGTAGTACTTGTAATTCAAGAATATTATTGACATATATTTAAGATTAGTTTCAGTGTTTTAAGCCTGGATTTGTTGACTGATATGAGATGAAAATGATGTAATACGGTTGAAATTAAAGTGAACAATTAATTCATTGTTTCGGAGCTTAATATCGTTAGGTTAGGAAGATAGTTTCTAATTCAATATAATGTTGATTCATAATTTAAATATGGCAATCCCTTAAATAACTGGGTTTAATAATAGTGCATAAAGTCACCAAGTATTTCGAATTCTATATTATCTATATCAAATTAAGTATATATTTTCAATTATTTCTTATAATTATTATATTCTTACAATGAATTTATCAAACAATTCAAATTGGGTCAAAAGTAGTTATGAATAAACAAGCATTTAGTTTTGAATAAGGCAAATGTTCAAATGCTTCTGAACTGTAATTGCTCGATTCGTGCATTTTGTGGATTCGATTGTTAAGTTATTTATATCTAATTATTATTTTACAATTTCAATTTAAATATATAATCATTTTCTTCGATGGAATAAATAAAATATAATAAATATTAGTTCACTAACATACTTCGACGCTGCTCAGAAGATCCAGCTGTGAAACGGCCTTGTTCAGCAGTTGAGAGGCCATTTCAAGTTTATTGTTCAGAGTTTCTTCATGACTTCTTATTTTATTAGTCAAAGAGGTTATATTTTAAGATATTTTATCTTTTCTGTCTAAGTCTAGATCAGAAAAGTATTGATGCAAAACTGAGAATGTAAGTAATTAATTGCAGTTCTGAGAGTAGACTGAAAAATTATTTATTTAGTCTTGGATGTAAGAGTCGTAACACTGCTTAATTTGATTTGGAAACTCTTCGCCGAAGATCTCGATTAGTATTTCATTCTTCAGTTAAAGACCCGAGTTGCTTAGTTCAAGTATTTCATGGATTTACTCTAATTTAAACACTTCTCTAGTGGGAAGAGATACAACTTTAGACGTCATCATATCAATGAATGTTGTAGCATCATCTTTGCATATTATTAATACACCACATGTTATGAACAATTGTAACATTTACAATAGTTACATTTATAATTCACTTGCTTTTAAAATCAGTTAAGTTTCATAATTGTCAATAAGTTTAAGAATTCTAAACTCTTCTTCGTTGTCTTCATTAGTTTCATCATTTAGTTATAACACCAAGATATTATTACAAAATTGAAAATAATAACCATTTAAGTCGTTTTATCATTTCAAACTAATTATTTCTATATACAGACAACTTTTTATATTCTCTTTTAAATAAATTGTGATTGAAAGAGAATAGGGAGGTAGGTACCTGATGTGTGGCGGACGAATGGCTCATATGAATTAGAATTTATGTATAAAGCTAAGTAAACATCACTTTCCGCCTATTTTCCTTATTATTACCTGATAATCAATTCTAATTCTTAGAGAATCATGTTAGAGATGATGAACCTGAACAACTGGAAGAACAAGAAGATCCAGCAGCTCTACGGAGGTATGCGGCACCGTGTCAGCATCGCGAGGACCATGGTGAACTCCTAGACAAAGTTCATCATCATCATCATCATCATCATCATCATCATCATCATCATCATCATCATCATCATTATGGATGAGCCCTCCACCAGCACAGACCCCATATCAAGAGGATCACCTGGGCGAACGTGAAAGATACACGGCACGCGCAAGATGCCGATCTCGGCCTCGGGCATCGAAGGGGCCAAATCATGTCAGAGGTAAGCTAGTCTCATCGTGGTCCAGGGAACATCGCTGGAGCTCAAGCAGAAGTAAAAAAGCGGTTACACCTCACGATCATCGGGAATTGTAAGCTCCAGGCCTTCAAGCGCCTCTTCGACCAGTACCTCGAAACACCAAAGCCCAGCTGTTTGAGAAAGAGGTCGTTCTCCCAGTAACGACAAGATCGACAGCTAATCGGATACCAGACTGACAGAAATCGACGTGACACAACTCAAGGACACAGACACGAACACCCAAGACGGCATCCATGTCGTCAAGCACACAGCCGCTGAGGCCGACGTATAAACAATAGGCTACTAATTCTTTATTTTGCAACAAAACAAGTTGCGCTGCTCAAGTAGTCATATAAGCTTTGAACATGATGAGTTAGATTGAAAGGAGTGATTTCTTGTAAATATAACATGTATTCATTTTCATTTTTTAGCAATTTTAACTATTTCCATTTCTTCAAATGTAATAAATGATATTATAAAACACATATCAATCGATCATGCAATTATTAATTCATTATTTGTCAAATTAGAATAATACATAATATGTAATTCAAGTTATATAATAATTGGTCCTCATATAATGAAGTTTTATTACAATATTATGCTGTTTAAAACTTTTTAAACACTAAGCTATTCGACTTAAAGTAACAAACGAATTATTTAAGATTATATAAATACTAAAATGTTAATTATAAGTTGTTATAGAGCAGCATGTGCCCTTCGGCGGACAGAAATCTTATCCATGTCGGATGATGATGAATACGACGACGATAATGGTTCTTATTCATCATAATTTTGTTTCCCAACGTTGTATTGTTAAAATTATACTAATTTGTTACCTTCTACATGATATATAAAATGATGATAATACAATAATAGTTCTCCACCATGATTAATTGCATTGAAAAAATGCATAAAAAGTTCATCAAATTTTATACGTAGATCTACAGGATATTTGATTAAAATTTATTGTTTTTGATCGCAAATACACAAGTGGTTCTGATAAATTAGGCAATATAGATTCAGATCTGGTCGAAGTTTGTGTATAAAGCTACATGAATTGAGTTTAGTAATGTATGAATTCTAGTTCAGTTTATTATTGTTGGAATTTTATTCCATGCTCATATCTATTTGTGTATATGATGTGGAGAAAAATACTAAAATTTATAATAAAATAATATTTAAGACCGAAACAAACACTATCATAATATTGTTGAATAGCTATAATAATCATAAATATAAGCTATTTATGAGGGTATTTTGTAAGACTGGTTTCATTTATATAGGGGATCCGAAAATCATTGGCCAACCCTCTTATAAATGGGGTCGAACCCTCCTAATAAATGAAAAGGTCTCTTAATCAAAATCCTGAAATATAAATCGATTTTTATCTTTAAAACATACTAGAAGAGTTTTTAAGGGTAAATGATGTTTTTAAACTCACTCGTTACTTCTATATATGTTACATATGTAAGTATTTATGTATTGGATGTTGTTCGATCAGGTGTCTGTATTTGAGGTATATTATAGTAAATATTTACACATATATTTACACATGCAAAATATACATACATAATATATTTGCAGTAAGTTAAAATAGTTGAAATCTTGTTTAAATGTAAAAGTGTTTCCAAGAGTCTTTTAGCGAGATTTTACCGTACCCATTAATATAATATTTTGTTTTAAACATTGTAAATAGAAAATAATAAACCAAATGACTTGTATTTCTAATACGTACTAAATCAATATTACAGTTATTAAAATATAAATCATGCATAATAGTTACCTAGCTTATTTTTCAACTAATTATTGGTAAAAATAAAATAGTTATTAAAATATATTACATTTGTAATGTCAAACTACATGCACAATACTTAATTTATATTTGAATCAGGTCAAGATTTACAAAAACATTGATATTATTATGTTTATAGACTATTTGTATTACGTATTCCCACCTCATTATATGTTAACTGCTTTACTTTATCTCTCATTATAAATCGACAGAGACTCAAAAGACCTTATGAACAACTGCTTCGATCAAACCACAGATATCAACATTTTTACCGATACCAACCAACTTATTATTACTGTTTAGTCACTGTTTAACTCAGAATGTGATTTGCCTTCTTCGGTACTCGTGAGTGTTTAACTTGATAGTTTGGTCGGATACGAACCATACGCATACGCTTATGATTATTACTACAATAAAACAACCCAGTTTATTGTAAACTGCACAGATCTTGTAAAATGCGCTAACTTGAAGAACTCCTTGAGTGGCCAGATTTTCATTGAATCAAAATCTGATCTAGTAATAGTACCTGCTGGTTCAGTCCGTATTTCCTAAGGCCATACCGAAAACTGTTTCTATAACGATTTAACAGTTGCTTAAATAGATACTGATCTTATAATATTTAAGATGTATCCTACACCATATTGTACAAATTTCATTTCAGTTAACAATGCCGGAACTATTTAGTTATAATAACCTTTAGAAGCTAAAGTTTATGTTAATTATCCAGATGAAACAATGGGTGCCTTTGAAAATTTATAAATAACAATGACTCAAGTATTATATGCTCCTGACACGAATACACCTATATATGTAACAGTTCACTAAAATGGTCTCTCTGAATTTTTTGTCTCTAAGGGTCTTAAATTTTTCACATTTTCAATGTACTTTGTTGATAACGGCTTATCTAGAATTGTTAACACATACACAAATTAGTATGGTTTTATTAATGAGAAAAATATATATTCATATGTTGAAATATAGTTAAAAGAAGGAGGCTTCATTCTCAAAACTCTTGCAGGTCCAGATATGATTATCGAAAACGCAGCGATTTCCGTCACTAATTCATATTCTATATAGATGATAATGACTACGAAAAATGTATCAAGAACCTTTGAATTTCGTGAACGAGTTAGAGTTATTGTAAATTAAACATATTAATACACAGAAGATCCTGAACCATTCAGTTGCAGTGATTACCCTGGATAACATTGCGATGAAAATTTGATAAAGTTGATAAGTTTACCAGAACACGATGTTTCTTTGTATATGGTATATTACTAATATTCATCCGATAATTCAGTATTTTCGAATTACTCAGTAGGTGTAAATAAAATAACTGACAGTTGCTTTTCAGGAGGTCTTATAGATTATACTATAACGAATAAATCATTAAATTTAACTTTATATTAAAATAATGCCTCAAAACATTGTGTCTTGGCTAAAGACGATCTACTAGCTATTAAAACTACAAATACAATAACAAAATAATAAGAACAACTTGCATATATTAACGGAGCGACCGATATAAACGTTATATTTTAAAATATTGATCTGTATCGCAACCCAGAAATTTAAGTAGATATTTATCGTGACAATATTCTCGAGGAGTCTTTGAGGATAGCAAATTATGTTATAAAAAGTAATTCATTACTTCCATAAATGGCTGCTCGAATTGGAATCGTGTCCGCGATAGTGTTCTGTATTTACACAGTAGATGGTTTATGGACGTTTGTTTTTAAACGTTAATATTAATAATACAAACAAAAGAAAAGCATCACGTTGAAGGCAGTTAAAACATTAAACGAAGAAGATTATCAGTGAGCTTAATTTATATAAATGAAATATAATTTTATAATCAGGATATGTTGATTAATAGCTTTCTATTTGCGTTTATTTGTATATTTTATTGTATAAACTTTAATGTACACTTACTAAATTTATAGAATCTTATAAACAGTTCATATAATTTTAAAACGTAATATTCGTAATATGGTAATATAAAATTAAATGTTATGCAAATATCCACTTTAATGAATCCGATTTCTGTAAATTCTTCTAGACTGAGCCCTTTAAAATCAAAATTATCCGCATTATCCCCGTTAAGTTGCAGCTCCCATTCACTTTTAAATCAAACAAAGTCAACTCTTGGAACTCCCAAGACCTCAAAGGCCTCTTTCGAGCCGCATCACGTCCTTACCTCGAATAGAAGCGTTAACAAGGTTATGGTCCAACTAATTGACCGTAAAAGTATGAAAGATAACTCACAATAACTTGGAAATAAATGGAGTGAGCTGAACATATAGTAAGTTCAGTCAGAAAGCAGCGAAGAAGCGGTTGACTTCACGAAACTGAGAGGAACTTTCAAAAACGAATTGGAACAAATTGAAATATCCTAAGAGCAAATCAGCGAACTGGACATTTATAATTTCGAGCAGTTCTTTCAGTGAATATGGATTACATCATCAAGTATATTGATTACAAGTATATTTTAAAATATTTGGAATGTTTGGAATGAATTTGCATTTATACTTAAAGATTATGAATAATTATATTTTGTTTGTAAAACATCAACTTTAAAACATCAATACTCGAAATGATTGGTGGTTTCAAAATGGTTTTCTAAAATGAGTTTGTGTCGTTAAAAGATTAAGGTAAATAAGAATTAAAAAACATCATTTTGACCAGAGATTTGAAATACTGTTTTGTATACGTAAATCAATAAAATCTGAATTTTTGATCATTAAATAATTGTATTATGTACAATAAATAATGTCCCAGTTTTGAGGATTGATATAAAGTGTAAAAACTAATCGAGTTACGTTTTTTATTTTTCAAAGCGTAAATATATAACTGAAGAGTTTACAAATAATAGTATTTTGATTTACTCTACAATTTGATTCCTGTACACAATATTCCTGTATACATTTAAAATAGGTATTAGACTACATTAATGTTTGCTCCACATCAATGCCTAAGTCAATTAACGATGTTTAATCTTTCTTAACTGTTATCGCCAATTACTTATAAACAGTAACTTCTTGGACATTCGATTAACTTATTTAGGATCATATTCTTCTCAACTAAGTCGTTTGTGACCATTAAATGCCCTGGAGGCGCCTCGCTGCTAAGTTAGGAATCAAACACTAACAGCTTTATAGGTGGTACTTCGATACCTTTTAACGAAACTATTGCGGACATATGGAGCCAGCTGATATGCAGGTCATGCGTCATTATATCTCAATGGCTCTTCAAAATGACAGTCCACTGAACTCTGAGTTCTAGGATCTCCTCAAACGTCTTTTGAGCAAATAGTACCAAAGAAATGTGTTCACAGTGGCATTCAACAACACAAAGAGGGTACTTCGTAAGCAAATGCTCACGAAATCTTAAAAAATAGATAAACTTGCCGATGTGCTTTTGTTAAAGAAGTTCGGGGACTTATAATCGAACTAGTGAATATTTCTTTTATTTTATATATTTACATAAATAAAAATCACCAAACTGATTCTCTATATTCATCTAATACAAGTTAACTTACAAGTTCGACCGAACAGTTTTCAAGACTTTTTTGTTTCTTTTTATTTGCTTTAATTTACTCATTCTTAAGAGTTTTTTCAAGTTAGATAATTTCCATTTAGAGTTGTTTCATTTGCTTTTGCATCAGTTATGCTGTTTCTTTTACGTTTGTTCCTTCTTTATAATGCATAACTGATTCTGTTCCATCAGAATCTTCATCTTAGTTCTTTAATTAGGTAAGTTGTGCTTCTAACTAAT
The DNA here is from genome assembly GCA_963988835.1 of Hexamita inflata. Classification (NCBI taxonomy): domain Eukaryota; phylum Fornicata; order Diplomonadida; family Hexamitidae; genus Hexamita; species Hexamita inflata. The sequence goes on from CAXDID010000968.1 coordinate 79,493, forward strand.
ATGTGACATTTCTAAGTGATAATATTTCTAATTATCCTTTGTCATATATTTCTTATTGTAATTTTTAAGAAATCAGCGCTTATTCTAATTATTTTTGTGATTATTTTATAGTATTTTGATATTGTTCGATTTGCTCATTTAGAGCTGACAGCTAGTGTTACTCGTGGATATTTGGAGTGTACTCTTCGATTTTAGTTTGTTTCATCTTCTTGTCGATGGGCGAATTGAATACTTTTATGGGAGTAGATTTTTATTGTTGTTATATTCTAAGTTGTGCGCTTTCGACTTTATCCATAAGTTATTTGTTAATTTGTTATTCGTCGGAGATGTATAGTTGTAATTTTATGTTTTTCTGTAATATTGTTTGTAATTATTGTGTGAGTGGTTATTTTCCTGGCAGTTGTGTTTTAATGTTGTCTTGTATTTATTATAGTTGTTTAATATCTTTTGTTTTGTTTTCTAAATAGTAAACGTCCATTGAAGCGGAATATTTTTATTTCATATTAATGAGGTAATTAGTTTAAATTATCACTCCTCTATAAATGGTAAATAGTTAGTTTATTTTGGTTGGGTTCTTGTTATTCATCGGCTTTCAGTTTTTGCAGAAGCTCATCAAGAAGCTCACGTTCAAGCCCTTTTAAATGCCACTATTAGTCCAGTCCGACTACATAAAGAACCCGCAAAAGTAGGATAATCAAACTTTGTAGGTTATTGAGTGCTTCGCCACCTGGTGCGCTCCGTGCAGAAATATGATTCCTCACCTGAACAAATTAGCAAAAGATCACCCGGACGTGTTCGTAATCTCCGTTTCAAGTGAAAAACGGGACGTTGTTGAGAAATTCATGGAAAATAATCCGATGAACTACAACGTGGCCGCCGGTTCCCTGCATTAAGAGATAATGAAGAAGTGCGGAGCAATGGGAATCCCACACTCGTGTCTCTTCATGCACAAGATGCTCATCTGGTAAGGACACCCGATGAACCTGGAGGCCCAAATTGTTAAATACAAGCAAATACTTAACGCGGGAGAGAAATCTGAGTGAAAAGAACATTAATATATATTTATAGCTTGGAACAATAATTAAAATATACTCACATTGAGTATAAAAACGGTATACTGTCGTTGGTGTTTTTGGAATAAATTGAACTAAAATATAATTAATAGGATTCAATGAAAGAATACTGATCTGAAAAATAGTGTTGTCAGATTTAATCTATAAGTTAATCTTTATTTAAATAATTATATAACTGAGTATAGTTTAGTTCTCAAAAGGCAGAACTCAAAATTTTAAAACCACACAATTTTTATACTTTATAATACTGCAGATTTCACATACATATTTAGTTTTGATAACTATACAAATATACTATTAACATGAAAATATTAATCTCAGTCCACTCCTCATAATGCTTGAAACTATTGTTGAACATGATTAAGAATGTGTTATAAGTAATAGTAGTCAGAAATTGAATTTCAATTTTAAAATGTAAGTAAGAAAGTGTTTTGTAAAAGCGCATATTAGTCTATAGTAAGAATTAGAACAACTAAATAATGTACTAGAATTCTTACAAATGTGTGAATAATAACTTAGTGATTAAGTTAAATATTTAAGGCATGCATAATTGAAGAGTATAGTGTTACTCTATTAAAAAGAAGAGATGTATTGATATTAATAATTTTGAACTACAGATTGACAGATTTTATAATTCGTATTTATTTATTACAATATTTCACTTAATAATGCTTTGTGCAAATATATTACTCTTTTTTACTAACCCATCAGTTTCCAGATACCTAATCTAACAAAAAATATAATATTATGTTGCATCTAATTAAGTTTTATTTAGCTCAAAAGCGCTAATAGTGTAGAAGTTTAATGTAGAAGTTTTTAGAATTAAGAAAAATGTAATTATTCTATTCCTTCTACTCAAAAATATGTTATTAGATTTAATCTATATCAAATAAGTATAATAGTAGTAATAATTATAATAGTATATCGCTGTATTTCCTGTTTAAACGACATAATTCTCATTATTTAATAAAACACAATTTTTTATTAATTTTTAAGCTTCAAATTTCACATACATATTTAATATTAATTCATGCTTAAATTAACGTTTTATCCACAAAATATTCAATTTACGTTCCACTTTATAAAATGCTTGAAACAATCACTGAACATGAATTAGAAAGCGCAGTAAGCAATAGTAGTCGTTATATTAATTAAACTTTTAAAATTTCATTAAGAAACTGTTTCATAAGAGCTAATATTAATTTATTATAAGAAATCGATGAGTTAAATAATATGTTTGAATATTTATCAATGTGTGAACAATAACTCAATGATAAAGTTAAATATTTGAAACATAAGTAATTTAAGCTTATAATTTTACTAAGTTAAAATGAATGAATGTACTTATTAAAACAAAGATTAGTAAGAAATGAGTTAGTATTTAAGAATTATACATTGATAACTATAAATAATGAATAACTGATCATAACAATTTATCAGATTTTTGTGTATTAAGCTTTGTACAACACCGTAGCTTAATTGAAAGTCGCTATCACATTTAGATAATAACTTTCTAAGATATCTTGGGCTTAAAGTACCACGGGAATTTCAACTGTTGATGCAGCGCTAGATATGGTATTCATCAAAGTTCCCTATAAAGTACCGCAAACTGTTGTTATTTACACATTTTAAGATTATTTAATTAAATAAACTTAATACGTAACAGATTGTGTTCCCAAATCGCTTGGTTTAATTAACTCGATATTTTAATGTAAAGAATCGGTTGTGGTAAGATTGAGTGTTTCATTTATAGTTAACATCTGTTATTGAACAACGCTAAACTTAGTGATATCAGATTAGACAAAGAATTAGCTGTCCATATTAAAGTATTGAACCGCTTATTGTTTTGTGTTGTATGTAAAGTACCCAGCAGCGAAATCGAAGTCATAATAAGACACTTTTGTGTTTCCAACGTTGTTGCAGAATTCTACGCGTGTCCATTTATTTGCCTATGCGAGAACAACACCGGCCTGATCCACGCTTCCAAGTGCGTTGACCACGAAATTTCTTTATCTGACTAGTATATTTGTGGGTGTGGAAATTACAACTCTGAAGTACGTATCTTGTGTGATATTAATGTATACGAGTCCTTTTTGGCTGATTCTCAGTGAGTGATCCGATTTTGTTGGAATTCCGCTGGATACGTATACGTCAATTTGAGTGTCAATGTACGTGCTGTCAACGGCTGCTGTGTATTTGCTCAGGTAAGCGCCGATGCTGATGCTTTTCATTCCACTCCCGCTGAAGTATACTTTTTCGCTCACTTGTTCCATTATGTCCGTTATCTCGCTCACGTATTCGAACTCAATTTTGAACTCAGTTTAAGTGCTAGATTGGACAGTGACGTAGAAATAGCTTCCGATTAAAGTTATTTTGCTCAGTTTTGAGCCGGAAATTACATTCGGGCAGGAGCTCGTGTCAAAAACAAACGAGCTTGAAACGCAGAAGTAAACGTTCGTTCCGGTCGTTTATAGTAGTAATTGATTTTAATTCGGGATTTTGTAGTAACTATTGAAGTTTGGAAGCACTGTGTCCAATATACTCTTTGACTCAAAGTAAATAGTTTAATAAATTGTTATAATATAATTTTAATACTGAGTTGAGCCGGATCTGAGAGTGAGGTACTTTTTGGGCGAAATTACAGTTGAGGACTAGCGCGGGTCGGGAATTGAGGTCCAGGTGCAGATGGAAGCAAGGAGCATTGGCGTGTCACAGGCTGAGAGGAACACGTTATACGCGAGCGAGGACTAAATTGAAATATTCTGCGAGGACACGTTCAAACCCTTGTTTATCAGAACTACCTCCTTGGAAATGCTGCTCAAATTGAACGTCTGCTGCTTTTACATGTAATAACCAGGCCTCACCGTTATGTTCACAGTAGCATCACAACTAGACTTAACTATGAAATGCTACAAACTAGCACCCTCGAAGGAAATGTAACTGGACTGCGCTAAAGTAGCTATAACAGATTGATCTTGCATTAAAAACTAAATACTGCAAGCGGCATCTGAAGCATCATTAATGGTAGCCTACACAATGAGCAAATCAGGCTCCTAAACCTAGTTGAATTTTATTGACGGAAGCTGCAGCTTAACATTCACGTTCTTGTTAGCTGTAACCAATTAATCCTGTGCTAGTACTTGTTCGTCCTATAAATAAACACTTATTGTGACAGTAGCAGCCTAATCTGTTTGCACACTGAAATATGTTTTTGATGCAGTTATTGTTGCATTCACAGATCCAGCAGAAGTCGCAGTATTTTCGTAGTCGTACAAAGAAGTGGACGAATATGATATGACACAGTTTCCAGCCGTAACTGTGAATACATGCGTTCCAATAAGTTCAGAAATAAAATACTACGTTGTAGAGGCTTGGAACGTGAAGTGAGAATTATTTGTAATCTTGTTAAATTTATTAACTTTAACCAACTACACAGAGCTTGAGGAAATAAAATATACACCTTATCTTGTTTAAAAGAAAACTTCAGAAGATAACAAGGCTTGATACTTACTATTAACTAGAATTCCAAAATCAGGTTATGATAAACTAAGTGAATAAGAGAATTATGCGGGCGCTTGAATTCCCAAGAAATATGTAGAGTTAACAGGCATAACATTTGAATAAAAGAATTTTTGCTAAGCGATTGTACTGGAATAGACTGGATACGTTGTTGCCGAGATACGTACGATATATTTTCTAGATATTTAAGTTGATTAATAAATAGTTAAATTTTGCTCTATAAAAATACTACCAGTCAATAATTAAGTTTGTTAATATTGGGATATTATAGAACTCGATAGAACGTCCTAATCATTATAAATATACATAGACGAATTATATGCGTCAGAACTCAAAGTTATAAATTCACCCGCAGTACTAAAAGTAAATTAAAATTGTGTAGATAAATCGGAAACTTTTTTGGTTACTCCATCTGCAAGCTATACAACATTAACAGATTAGTACTAAAGTTTTAATATTTAAGTTGCACCTGTTTATTTAATTGAATATAGTGTTGCAGCATTTAGAGAGTAAGGAGATGTTAATGTTGTTGTTATTTAACTGGCTGTAGTTGTATATTGATCATAAATCAAAAGATTCGATCCATTTTATTATAATGACCCGGCATTAAATGATATAAGATGAATTATATCAGAACTAGATACTGTAATATACTTAGGTCTATATGATATTCTGATTCCGGTGTATGCTTTAATAGTCAGTTATTGAGATACTAAAGTTTCAACAAGAATGTATATTTTGGATACACTTCCGAATTTTTAGTAAATTTCAGTTAATTCTATTTAAGCAACATTCTTATAAGATACAGCTGATAATTATTATTTACAACTACTTATATCGCTAAGTGTGCAAATTGTTACATTAAGTGCTTCAGTAAACGCAAGTTCCACATTAAGGCCAATCATTTACTATGTTACTGAACTTGCAATCAGAGACGGTGTTGTTGTAAGTGTGAACATTTAGTTTGTTGTGACTGTTATCGTACTTGCAGTAAATTATGTCAGATCTAAACACAGTGTACGTATGAGAAGCATAAATTAGGAGTGGTAAAATTTTTGAATATCATTCTGAATATTACGTATTTTAATAACATATACGAATCTGCGAGCCATTTTTGTCCACTCCCAATGCTCTTTCTCCTTTCCTTGTAAGCCTGTTACTTGAATCCTGCGGTTGAACTGGACGATGGAAAACTCGAGGTTGAGTTTTTTGATGTCTGCGACCCAAAGAAGACGTAACTAATAGTTCAACTCCAGCTTGAGAATTTGGAGGGTCAGTTCGTAAAAGTTGTAAAAGTGAAGAAAAACGGTGAAGTGGAAACTAAAATGTGCTGCAAAGCCTTTTTACCAATTAATGATAAATGTATGGGATTCCTAGATTAAATATAGGAAAATGTAAAAGGGAAACTAATCATTAAAAGACTCGATGGGTCCAACGAAGAAACTATTGATGTTGTCGTTATCTTGGATGATTGATTCAATAATTATACTAAATAATTAAATTTAACTCATTCTAAACTATCAGAACTATTTACCAACTATTCTACCTCTTGGAGATGCCTTTTACAAAATAATACACTCCTTCTCAATATCATGTAAATTATTCGTTTCAAACAATTATATAACGTCGGGAATATCCCATATCTAATTTGTATTGTATTTTCTGTGAATAAAGTTCACGACACCAAATGCGCATACACATATTTCGTTCATCATTAATAAATCTTATTTTATATCTTCTATAGTTTACAGTAAATGAGTAGGTTATATTCTAATATATTGTGAAATCTTATTTAATAAATAACCAGATAGTTGCTTAGTAGATATTTTATATTCGTTATTCAACTATTCTACAACAAAAGAATCAGTAGTAGCTAACATGTATGCAATTGTTATACATACTTTTAGTCTTAATGAACCGTTGATATCTGCTAGTTTTAGAGTTGTTGCAATTTCATAAACTCTACCAGAATCTTTAGATGGCAATTATTATAACTGTGAATCGGATTATATTTTACTTAGATCTAATTTTGATAACATCATTGAAGTGAAAGTATTAAATTGATATAATACATATTCATATATAAATAGCATATTCATATAAGATAACAAATGGTATGAAATCTTTGAAAATCTAATTTTGATAAATAACAAATGTTTGTAATATGAATTTACTGAACATATTATCATAATTATGTAAAGAATACACAAATGTTAGTAACGAACCTGCTAACCATATTATAATGATATATTTCATGTTGTCAATTTAAACATGCTACATGAATCCAACGGTAATACTTCATAAAAAGAAGTTGGAGGTTGATTTCTATGGTGTGTGCGACCCGATTAAAACCAGATTGATAGTTTCCCTTAAAATTGATAACTTGGAAGGAGCGTTCGTTAAAATCGCTTAGATCAAAAGAAATGGTGATGTTAGGTAGAACATGTGTTGTAAGGCCTTTATGCCATATAACGTTAAGTGTGAAGGGTTCTTGACACAGATCATTGATACCGTGAATGGAAAATTAACAATCAAGAGAATCGATGGTGGAAACGAAGAAACTTTGGATGTCAAGATCATCAGAGACTGATTCGTTCAAAATATACCTATTTTTAATAGTATTATATTATTATCAAATTAATCAATGTTATTATTTGTCAAATAATATTATATCATCAAATAATATTTTATGATGCATAATGATAATTTGCATCTTTATAAAACGATTTATAGTCCAAAAACGTTACAATAACATCTCACTCCGCCTTGCAGCTGCACTGCCCGCACCCGCAGAAGCACTAGAAGCAGTACATGCAGATGTAGAACTCCGTTTTAACGATTTGATCGCATGTTTTGCACTTCATTTTCTCGGCTCTGCCTTGTTCTGCTTTCAAACACCTTTTTTAAGTTCCAGTGAAAATAAGGTTTTAAATCATGAACTGGTTCTGATTCTTAAGGTCGCAGAAGGAGCCCTTCGTCTGAGCGCTCATTTTCTGGAACTCGTCGTCAACGGGCGAAAGAATGTTCAGCTTTATATTCAATTTTGAGAGTAGGAAGGTTAACTGGAGTAGAAGGGGTGTTTTAATACAATTTTAAGGGGTTATGAAGAGGATTTGCTGAGTGAACTAAAAGTTGTGCCTGTAAATCAAGCAGAGGGCCTTTGAGAGCGCGAGGCCGAAATCTGTGCGAGCCGGCTTCACTTATTCCAATGAAGATATTAACTACTTACAGATGTCCACGTACACATGAGACAACTGATTGCTAGTTAACGCGTAGTTTGATACGGACTTCGTTACCTCGCCGGACATAAGCATTATATCAAACAACGCAAACGGATTCTATTAGTATATATTCATAGACTTTATCAAATTCTACAATATATCGTCAAACTGCTACTCGGCATACATAGCATAATTAGCATCCAACAAAACAATAGTGTGCTCCATTGAAGTGGCTTCTGTGATAAAATTAAAATTATAACATTAATGCCAATTAACCACTTCAATGAATACAGACAACACAAAACTTGAGTTGGATGCTGATAAAAAAGAAATAAGAAATATAGTTGCTAAAAATATAAATTTAACTACAGTAGACTAATTCGTTGATTTTCGTAACATTACGTATTTAAATTTGTCTCGAAATAAACTAACTGATGTATCAAAACTTTCATCTTTAACCGCCATGCAAAATTTAATACTGTGCAGCAATTATATATCTAATATTGATTTTATCACAAATATGAAAGATATAAAGCGATTTTGTATTGCTGGGAATTCAATAAGTTCAAAATAATAATTAGTGCCACTAAAATAATGTAAAGAACTCGAAGAAATTGTTTTTGGTTGCGAGCTCGTTGAGCGTAAAAATTAAATGGTCAAAACAAATGCTAATTATAGAGCAATAATAATTGAGTTTTGTCCATAGGTTGTGACAATAGATAGATAAATGGTTGAAGACGAAGAAAGATAGTAAGTATAAAAGTTCACTATTAATAATGTGTAATCACTATAAAAAGAATATATTGAGATAAAATAGAAGATTGAGAAATTCAGTGTAAGAATACGTTGCTTAGAAGGTGTTATCAAGGCAGGTGAAATTACAGAGGACAACACATTGGATGGTTCTTTGTCCTCAATTTAAAATATAGATTATGATTATTTTTAGTGATTTAAAATTTATGAAAACTATTATACTTTTAATATACCGTTATTTATCATATTTACCCAACTCTACTCAATCAATCGCATATTTTTTAAATTTATGAAAAAGAAAATCAAAATCTTTGAATTTTAGTTTATTTCTAAATTTAGTTCATGCGTCTACGTATATTATTATTCCTATGTGTAGTCTTTCAACCCACTCCATATAATGAAAGTCGCGATTCCTATTCTACCGATAAATAGAATACCGCAAACAACATCCGCCTCACCCCTTCCCCCGGTTACGAACCGCTTGCGGACAAAACTCGAACGACATTAAGAAATAAACGAAATGATCGTTCAGAAGAAAATTCGCACTTCCGTTTCACAGTAATTTCAACCTCAAAAATTAGGAGGGAGATACGCCCAGCGGAAAAGGGAGGAAAATATAATTAGCGCCAAACTACTGGGCACCCGGTGGTCCGAAGACCTGAATAAACAAAACGACTCGGACGTTAAATCGGACTTCGCCAAGCTCAGAATGAGCGAGATTGAAACGAGTGATAGCTCGCTAGACTTTGACATATAAGAGCTCAAAGAATTCGATGTAGATGCATTTTTTGAGTGAAAGTATTTAGATTAGCGAAAATTATTACAATTTGCTCAGATATTTACTTAGTATTAATAGTATCTCACTTTTTGTTCAGTACTTAACATATAACTTAACTTAAATACTTAAATGTGTTAAAGCATCTTTCATCCCAATCTATCTAACCAACCTGTCTCACTATAAATACACTACTGTAAATTAACATCAACTAACCTGAACACATTGACTCATTACAGCTTATTAAGCTTTTTATTCTAACAAATTTTGTACCATTTTAAGGAATTGCGATAAATGATTTAAATGTTTTCTTGTATGGTATGATACGAAACAGAAAGTTGATCCAGAAACTAGTTGTATGTTTTTAATACGCTTATCTGGGATGTTAAAGACTGAATTAATTCTTGTTGTTTGACATCAATGGGAAGAACCAACTACAAAAAATACTGGCTCTAGCTTTGAGAGGTAGAACTTTTGCGTTCATTCTGATTTCCATTTAAATCGTGCATTGTATTATTAGCTGTAAACAAACCTTTTGCCGATTTTGTAAATATATTATTCTATAATAATTGTGGTAATTTCATTGGAGTGTAATTATTAATAATATTTTTAAACTAAACGATGGAAAATATAAGTATTCTTAAAATAAATGTATTTGATTTGCTAATATAGATAAATTTATTAAAAATATAGTAATGTTGTTGAATATAATAATAGTGCGTATTTATGCTAAAATATTTAATGAATTGCATGTTGTGTATATAAGAATTATGTATTATAATTTTTGAATGAAAACATATATACAAGTAGAACATCACAATTATGCAAAACAATTACTTATTGGGATCCAACTTTGGATTTGTGGATTGTCATGATTTATGAGATGAAGATAGAATGATTAAATTGAGCCTGATGTACCAAAAGAGTGAGCCGATATATAAATTGAGCCTTAGTACTGATGATAAGGTTACAATTGAGTGAGTCATTTAATAAGTAATGTATGTGTATTTTATAATTGAATGATAAATTATATTATTACTAAATAAATATCAACAAATTAAACATCATAAAACAATTATATACGTTCATTTCCAAATTATCATATTCAATATATTAGTGATGATTACTCATATCACTAGACTTCCATCCATATTTAGTGTGAATATGTGTTTTTTATTAATATAACAATAGTAGGCATTAAATTAAACTCTAACTGCAGCAATTTACAATATTCAAAGATCAGAAACACTAACTTCAAATATATCTTCGAATAACTGCTCATCTGACTAAGAAAATTCTACATATCTAAGTTTTTAAATGAGTTACTTGTCAGTTAAAGTCGATTAGTTATTAGTATGATAATTAATATCGTTTTCAGACAAAATATCATATTTATATATTGGAGTTTTCTCGTTTATTTAACTAGACCAAAGTTTTCCTAAACATTTTGATAACTAGATTCTTTGCTTACTTCTACGCTTTTATAATGTATTAAACGAATTGTTAAATGTCGGATTGCTAGAATTATATTAAATGTAACTGTTGATTGATTTTATTTTTTCAAAGTCTATAGTCTTAATTTTTTACTTAGCAAATAATTTATCAATATGCAATTGATGAGATTTTTGTTATTCGTTCATAACTATTAGTGTGAAGTGAAATTATGTTATTGATAAACTATTTTTACTAGATAAATCGCATATTGATTTAAAAATCTATTATTAGTTTTGCAAATTCTATAAAATTTTCTATGACGCTAAATTACTTTGCTAAATTATTTTGCAATTCAATTAATATGAATAAACAGGCATAATAAATTACTGAAAATAAATACTATGATATACTGAAAACTATTCATTACGAAGATTTTTCATATTTTTTGTTATTATAATTATAAATGTTGTCCAAAAATAAAAATGTTGTCCACATTATCAACGTAACCAACTCAACCAACATAATGAACAATATTCATTATTCTATGTTGCTTATCATTTTTTGTGGTAAAGTTTTTTGCATAGCTAAACGAATTTATTAGAGTTTCTTTGTAGAATTTATAGGTTGTCAAGAATCGTTTATTGGCTTAAGTAAAGTTATTCAACAATTTGTTTCTACTTTTTAAGCTCTTCGTTTTGAATTTTAATCTCGTTTGATATTTTTAAATACTTGGACTCGGGTGGTAAAACGAGAGTTTAAAAGTTCTGACTTTGACAAATTGAACCGTATTAATTTTAATTCGGGAAGTTGCTCGTTGAGGACGAACTCTTTCTACTCAAATTGGAGACTTGGTGGTATACACGTTATTTGTTCAAATTTATAGCAGGTAACTTGAGCTAATTGGGCGATGTGAATAATTATTCGTTTTTCGGCTCGTTTTAAACTACTAATATATTGTTTAGAACATTCGGTAATTTCATTAAAGTGGTAATTTTGAAGCAATGTATTATTACGTACTTTGCAATGCAAATATAATGCAATTTATTAGAATTTAAAAAATTTGTTTAAATAATTTTAATTTGTTTCTTGCTTTCAAGCTTGAAATTTTCAAGCTATCACTAAAGATTATTATTTGACATATTATTATTTATGACTTTTAAATTAGTGAATTAATCATTAAACAAACTATTATTATTAATCAAATACGTTGATTGTTATTAAATACAATTAATAATATGCCACTTCAAACAAATGCTTCCATTTAGTATTATACTAGAATAACGAAATAGCACAATGAGCCCGAAAGGAATAAACTAAAATGGAAACAAAAACGCCATTAAATCATAGTCAGATAGATGCTCAACAATAACATGTGACTCGGAAAACATAAGTTAAAATTCACTGTATTTAGAAGATAACGACTTAAATTTATCTTTTGATTGATCTTTTATTATATTTATCAGTGAAATATGAAATTATCTCATTTGAACAATTCGTTGTATTTGCCACTTGGTTTATTTTAGTACTACGGTACAAATTATTATTGTTAACGGGCATTCATCATCATTTATTATTGTTGTAACTGAACAAATTATTAACCACCATAACCAAGTTGTCCATTCATCGCCATTCTCTAAATACCTTTCATTTTCTCATAGATATCATACAAATCGCTTGGGAAATCATCCAAATCAACTTCAGTGCGTTCATATTCTGTTTTGTAACGCTGACTCATGACTGTCCAAAGTTTATCGGAGCTATTAAATATTGAGTATTTGATTTTCTTTTCCTTGTCACAACTCATCATTCTCATTCTATCCATAGCACACGATACCTTGTTAACAAATTTTGCATCTGAGCAATTAAAGAAATGAGAATCTGCACATCTTTCGCAAATATCTTCACGAGTTCCAAATCTACCTGGTAAACGTGAACAGGAATCAATAACTAGTGCAAGTTTTGTTGTTACTGAAGGAATTTGTCTTGCGAAATCCAAGTATTTATATGTTTATGCCATTTATCTGGATTTTGCATCAGTTTTGTGGACGCGATCATGGAATGTTTTGTATCCTCTAACAACAAAGCAGAATATCGTATGTGGTAACAAGAAGTATCTGATACGCTCTTGGGCTCTAAAGTAGGCTCTATCAGTATCTGAATATCCTAAATTATTAATTTGGAGTGAATTTACCACTTTCATCTTTGATGTTTTGACAACTTGAATTCTGTTTTGATTTGTTTAGCTTTGTTGAATTTTGGTGAAGTCGAATGTTTTCCATTGTTCTTTTTCTTGTGCGTCAAGTTTAAGTTGGTAGTTTACTAAGTGTGCTATATGGTTAAGGTATGCTTTATTCACGCCGAAGTAGTGTTAGTTATCAACTTCTTAATTTTCAAGGTGAAGTTGGAATTCGCCTAAAAGCGGGCTTACTAGGTCAATTACTGGAGTTTGCAGCCATTGTATTTTTTCGATTTAATCTGCTACTTGATCGCTTTCTTCTTGTTCTTCAGTTGGTTCTTCTTTTGTTTTTCCTAGCATGAGGTTTATTTCGTCCAGTGATAGTTTTATGGGTGTGATTTCGTTTCCTTCAATTATGAGCACTTAATTTTGCGTTAGGTACATTTAGCTGTTGTTTTCAATGGCAGCTTGTAGCTATTACAGGCACGGGCTCTGTTAAAACACCGAATTATTCAGCATTTTGTAAACTACACCCGGCTGTAATTTTCTGTACACACCGTTACCTTGAATTTACTCAATAAAAGTTCTCAGAGAGGTTTGAACCACCTCCGTTTTCGGCTTCACCTGCGGTTAAACTACTTCAGTTTTAACCTCAAGGAGACCCGTTTAATTATTGTTCACGTGCTAAAATATGAAATCGCTTTTAAGAGGAACGTTTTTGAATTAAAAGAGGTCAACGTCTTCAGCGTCTGGGGTGAAATCGGTTAAATTTCCTCCGTATTGGTCAAAAAATGAGTTCCTGGAGGCGAATTTCTATTTTGTAACGATTTCGTCGTCTGGAGATACCATGCTGAATAGTGCAGTTAATATGGACTCGAAATATGAGGTATTTGCTGGGAGGAGCTCGCGCGCACGCGGATAGTTATCTTTAAACGCGATTATCATGTGCTTGATGAGCATCGAGCACCTCTTCTGAAGTATGTTTTCAGGAGCGATGGTGGCGTAGAACACGTCCTCATCGCGGAGCTTTACACATGTTTACTAATGGGCTAATAGACAGATGATGAAGTGGCATATGCTCGGGCACGCGCGCTTGGAAGCGAGGAACTGCTCAGGGGTGCTGTTTTTCTGAAATCCGTTCAAATAGGAAATGTTGTAATTCGGATTAAAGTTCTTTGAATTGGCGAATTTGGCGTCATAAGACTGAGAGCAGGCCTTGGGCTTCTGCACGGTTGTGGTTGGAGTTTGAAGTCTAATTTATTGTAGTTTTACTCTTTGCTGAGTAAAAATCTGCTTCATATAAGCTTGAATATCGTAGGGCTTCGAGAACTCAATATTAACAGGGATGTTCTGCTTCTGCACGTTCAACATGTTCTCAACCGAGCAATTCAGCATGCGGACGTTATCAGGAACGAGCTTATCTTGCACAATTGGGTAGTAGGGCGTGAACTGTGTTTAGTTATTAGCCAGGATATATTTCTACTTGTTGATGCTATAATCACAGAATTCTCCCTGCTTGAATTCAATTTTGTTCTACTAGTCCTGGAGCTAGTGCTTATTCTGCGTTTTCGCTGTATTCGTCAAACGATCGAACTTTAAACCAAATAACTCGCCCTCCTCTTATGAAATTGCAAACTTATAGTATAATTAGTTCGCAGACGGTTTGCCTTAAGACTCTATGACACAATCGCGCTTCACATTATATGATTTGATCTTCGGAGGCTGAAAATTCAACTAAAGATCTTCATCGCGCACATAACGAGATTATTACTAAAATGTTGTAAACGGATCAGTATATGCTGGTTGTTTCATTGGAACAGACGCAAGCTGCGTTCTAAATTTCTATGGAAGTTACTTTACTTCGCTTTGATTCATCTATGTGCAAAGAGATAAGCTTTCACCTGCATTTGGATATTACTAATTTATTTAAGCACGCATGACTGAATTTATATCCGCAGAAAAATCTAAGTTATTTTTGGATTGGATTTTCAACGGATCATATGGAGCACATGTAGGTGAAAAATGAGATTCATAAGTCATATAATCCATTGTTTTATTCAATTTATTTTCTATCGCCTACTCAGAGCTTTGATTATTGATTTCCCTGTATAATTATCGAACTTTTTAATCAAATACTGCACGTTAGTCCAATATTCTTGCGATTTGGCGTTCGTTCATACACGAAGGTGTGGATTAATAAGTTTAGTTATCGGTAATAAATATATAAATATTAATAATATGACATCTATTAAACTCTGTGACTACTCTAATATAACTTTTCCTCTCTTTTGATTGAAACAGAATGTACTCAAGAAGCCAATCTGTCTTATAATTACGCGTATTTATTATTAAAAATAAAGTAAAACAAAATATTCAATAGCCACTTCTATTATGAGTTAATTCTAAATTCGATAATCAGAAAGTCAAATTTTCGTTGGTCAAACCGAAAACAAACAACCAGAATATTATGGAACATTGTTGCAAAATAATTAATTCTTTTGGACAGGGAATTTCCACTGTGGTTTTATTGAGGGTTTTGGCAAATTGTATTCAGCTGGGAAATAATACGAGGGTGGGATAGTTGCTGGAAAATTTGATGGAATAGGTCGGTATACAGATTAGAACAGGATGTGGTTGGGCGAGTTCAAGTAAAACGTATTTATTAAAGGGCAGTATTCAGTTGTTGATGGTGGCTGCAAGCAAATATACAAAGGAACTTTTGTGAACAACAAGATAAAGTCTGGAGTAGTGTATTATGAGACCAAGCAGCTTTCGTTTAAGATTTAGTCCAGTGATTTCCCTCCGATTCTGGCTCCTTAGCGTTTTAAGCTGGAGGTGCGTGGTTATTAGATTCTGTGCTTCAAGCACGATTCAATTTTGCCTTTAATTGATTTTGTGATCTCACTGGTTGCTCCTCATCGTTCGCCTTCAAATCAGCGTTCGAATTCTAATTCTCCTTCTCGAAATTCGGTTAGTCTTGCATTGTCCGATTTAAAAACTTCAAATAGGATTAATTCCGTTTCTCCGCGCCGCCCGTAAATATTTTTGAAAGCTCCATAATCAAATGAGTTCTCAATCCCTTAAATGTCCTCCCCATAGTTTGTTTCACCCACTTCACGACTGAACAATAAGAAGCGGAACCCGTTCGTTTGTAAATTAACTGTTCACAAAACTTATCTTGATGGTTCAACTTATTTGGGTGAGACGCTGAATCTGACCCCGAATGGAAATGGAACACTTATTTTAAAGCAAAAAGATATGATCTATTAGGGAACATTCACAAACGGTGCTTTTATTCAGGGACGGAGAATGAGCTCAGCGGGAGTGGAAATGAACGGGGTCAAACTGGGCATTGACGGTAAAGTGGAGCAAATCGGTGGAGTGGGGATCAAACAGGCGAATCTGGCGAAAAAACTGGTTTACGAGCGCAGAAACGGCGAATTATTCATCAAATAGGATTAAATCATATTCAGATCGAATCTGGATGATACTCTTACTGGATTCGGTATCGCTAAGTGCGGATCGCTCGTTTTCTCAGGTTAATTTTTGAACGGGAATCCAACGAAAACGGGACAACTTTAAAACAATTCTTTTTCGTATCAAATCCAATTCGGAGATAACGGGGAGTGGAAGGAATACAAACTGCTCACACCAAATAAAGCAGTTCAGTTCCACAATAACCAATACACAGTATATGGAAAAGAAGGAGCGCATATGATCATACAGAATAACAGAGTCCTTAAAAGCAACTAAAACCTGGTATTCGAGTACAAAGGAGAAAACAGAATCGAAACACTCAAATAAATTGAAAGGCTTGAAAAATAAGTTGAAAAAGATGTTAAAATAGATGAAGCCTCCGTTGTAGGAGTAGGAATTGGGAAATAAATTGGATTGTGGTGATTAAAATTACTACTTATTCTGTTCACGCCCATTTTAATTGAAGATATATATTAAATTAACTTAATGATATGGTATAATTTGAATTTGTTTAAATTTAAATCTGTTTAAACAGAAAGTTAACGTTAATAAATATAATAAACACACAATAATCAAATCAACTATTACCACTTCGTTATATTGATGAGAAGAGGAATTAACAAAACAGACAGTAACTCGATGTTGGTAAGTAACTCTACTAACAATAATAATTGCAGCCAGAATGAATTATTCTAATAAATCAGCGAACAGTTCGACGGGAACTCAAAACCCCAAACGAAATTAGCTTAAGTTGCTAATTAAAACGCATTCTCGTAATTAAGCGAATCAGCACAGTGAAACTTTATTCATTATAGAATTATATATATATATATATATATATGTATAATATGCAAATATTTATTTTATGAATGAGATAGTGTAAATAATGATAAAATTAATCATATCATTAAGTATTATTTCACCATAACATAGCTTCTTCTACTTCGTCTTCCATTGCCTCTCTTTAATCATTAATATGTAGTCCTTCACTATATTGTCCGTAAATTTAATTGTTTCTATTACTGTAAAATCCTCTATTTTATTATTTGAGATATCCAGGTAAATGACACACGGGAGTTCTTTTAAATATTCTATGTTTATAAAGTTGTTACCGTACATAAATATTTTCTCGAGGCTGTTTGCTCGTTCAATTCCTTTAATACTCTTCATTTTACAATGTTCAATAATAAGCACAGTAATATTCTTGGGAACTCTCAATAGATTAACATTTTGGCATTTTGATAGAAAAAGGCATTCCAAGTTGAATTTTTGGAATGGTTTCAAGTCGTAGATAAACGAGTCACCATCAAATTCGTAAATATTAATACCTCGTCCGTATCCATCATCGCGAATTTTGTCAAAATATTTCGCTGTTATTTCGGCGTCGTATTTTCTTGGATATTTGTCAAGTAGTAATTCTGATTTTAGTTATTTATCATGTATTGTGGCTTTAAATTGTTCAATAGCTTATTTTTACTGTGTTTAATTGAGATATTTGCCAATGATTACATCTGTCAGAGGTTTCTGCTCTTGAATCCAGCCTGGGTTGAAGTTTGGCATATCAACTAGCGCTTCCAAATCAACAATGCAGTTATCGTCGATTAGAACGTGTTTTAGCGTGCAAATATTCTTTAACGGCTCAATGAATATAATTTCATTTTCGCGCAAATCAACGAAAAGTAATTCTAAGGTCTCAATTCCCTCAATATTTATCAGGCCGCAGTTATTCAGAGTTAAAGATAATATATTATTAATATTTGAGATCTTGACGTTAAAACAGTTATTTATTTCCAAGTTTACTATTTTAAGGTTCGCAACGAACCTTAAGTCAGTTAGTAGCTCGTCGTTTTTTATGATTAATTTCTTGTTCTTAATTTGGTTGGCGTATTTTGCGTTCATTTCGTGTTCGTGGGAAGAAGTTTATTCTGTCATTGGAGCGGAAATAATTAGATAATGATATTATTATATAACACTTATTTATGTTTCTGTATGTTTGTTTAGTATATTAACAATGTATATTATTAATAGTTATTATTACATTACAGTGTATTTTGCTTAGGAGTCGGTCAACTCTCAAATAAGGTTCCATCTATATTTCTGTATCATAATCACGTACCTAAATATATTAATCATGTTATAGCTTTGTTTATTTAAAAGCGTTTGGTACATTGTAATTTGCAAAAGAAATTTTAATTGTAAAAGGAAACGAGTTCAGCAAAAGAATTATAAAGAAGTAGAATTATATATTATTGTCGACATACCATAATAAAATACATATAAATAAATATCTTCTCCATAATAATGACAAAATAATTCTAAAATATTCACTCGTTAATAATATCAAGTCCTTCTAGTTCATTTCTAACTTGATCAAGTGTTTGTGTGTCGAATACCATTGACGCGGTCAGTGAGTGCTTTGGTGCGCGTCTCAGTTGATCTAGTCTGTCGTTATCAGTGTTCATGGCGTTTGTGTCAATTTCTTCCATATCGTGGTCCATTTACCAGTAGTCTCCAAGAACTTTTGCGGTTTTTTTGAATTGTTATTTGTTCATCATTTTGAATGCGATTTGATTCACTGTTGTGTTTTCGGTTAAAGTAACCGGTTTTAGTTTTTACTGTTGTTGTTGGTATTCTTCTGCCCTAACTTTCTACTCCAATTTTTACTCGGCCAAGTGATTTTATTTCTTGAGCATGGATACGTTTTGCTTCTTGAACATCGGACCAAGGGCCGTTTTGTTCTTCTGAGCGGTTTATTTCTCCTCGTTTAATTGACTGCTGAAAGTTTTCATTAATTCGGGGAGTGGAAAGTAATATTTGTGGAATATGTTGTGGTAATAGTGATATGGAGCAAATCAAATTGTTATTTGTTTAAATAGAGATAAGTTAAATACTTTATAATTTAGTTATATATTTTGAGATAAATGTTATTTTATTGCTAATTCATAAGGCAACTTTCATCTTCACTTATATGTTTTAAAATTTTCAAAGAAAGTATAAAATAACAAAAAACTCATAAACCACCAAGTAATTTATTCATTTACTCTATCTCTTGGTCTACTTTGTCCTCAACTTTGCCACCAGCTTCAACTATTCTTTGGTTAACGTAATCCTTGTCGATGTTCACTAAACTAAAAACTCTCTTATCAAGAGCATTTGTTCCAAGCTATTTGTAATATTTCATAATCATCGCATCCAATTCTTTAGTTGATTTAGACTTGGTTTTAGATGCGGTAAATTGAATAAACTGAGAAATCTCAAGAGCCTATCCTGTAACCATTTTAACATCGAATTCTTTGATGATATTAGGAGCTAAATTGCAATATGCGATCAATATTTCATGAATTTCCAAAAGATTTTCCGTGTATACCAATTGCTCCACAGTAGAGTTCAATATTTAAGCTGATAGTTTTTACTGAAGTTAAGCTTTTAAAGACAAAATATGAGTACTGTGCTAGTCTCTATAGTAAATTAGCTCACCTACAGCGGTTTTAAACAAAAGCTTAAGCTTTTAAATGTCTGGCATTTATCTTTGAAGTGGATATTATGTTTGGAAAAGTGTTTTAATTATACTTAGTATTTAAATCAATCTCAACATTTTATCATTCCATTTAAAAGGGGTATATATTTTCATAATACACATTTGTCCGAATCATAGCAATCATATCACATATAATAATATTATTTGTTAGTTTAGTAAGTTCATTCTTTTTCATTACTAATTATCGATTCCTAATATAATATTTTCTTTAATATAGAGTTAAATTTTTAAAGTTTATTTAATATTCGTTTGAAATACTATTAATTTATATGCTGCGTTAATCATAATATTAAAGATGTATATTATAATTTTCCATTTCTCAATCCTCGTATTAACTGAGTTATAACATATAAACAGTTGTTTAAATCTGAGTTATTAAAATAGAAATAATATTACATTTATTGTGAATAGCAATAAATATTGAAAAATGCGTAAAATTATGAAATTAATCTGCAAGCCAAAAAAGATTAATAATTTAATAGAATCACAGGCTCTGGCCCGGGATTTTTTCCCTTGCTGCATTTCCCCGTTTTATATGACGTCCCAAAATAGATCACAATAGGTTGTAGAACAGAAGAGTGAATTAATTAAAACATAGATGATATTATATCATCTATGTATATCTATGTATATCATTGATATACACTTCTGTATACTGTGAAATTGAAATAACCAAAATATAACAAACTAAGTTAACGAATTAATATTAAATAATCTCAGATAATTTGTTTACATTGTTTGAAATAATATTTACTATATAGGTTATTTGCAGCTAAATAAGCTGTGTATTTTTGTTTGAAATTTTCCACATCTAAACATGATGATATATCTATTATCAACTATACAAATTGCAAGAGCGGACAAAGATGTGATGAATAACTGCTTTGACTAGACCACAGACATCAATATTTTCACAGACACTAACTAAATCATAATCACAATATAGTCACTATTTAATGCTGAATGTGATTTGCCTTCCTCTGTGCTTGTGAGTGTTGAGCTGGACAGTTTGGTTGGTTATGAGCCGTATGCGTACGCATATAACTACGACTACAGTAAAACAACAGAATTTAGAGTAAACTGCACCGACGTTGTTAAATGCGCCAATTTGAAGAACTCATTGAGTGGGTAAATCTTCATCGAATCAAAATCCGATGTTGTAATAGTACCAGCTGGTTCAGTGCGCGTTTCTCAAGGTCATACTTAAAACTGCTTCTACAATGACCGAACTGTCGCTTTATTGGACTTTGATTCAGTTACATTCAAAATGTATCCCACTCCCTACTGTAATGCATTAATCTCTTATGATGATAATGGCGTCACAAAATTAAAAACGCCTACTGAAGCCAGAATCTACATAAACTATCCTGATGGGACCATGGAAGCATTTGAAAGCTTAACCACTGATATGACCTAAATAGTGTATTCACCAGATACAAATACGCCAATATTGTTTTCAGGGTCGTAAACAGGTATGTCACACTATTATGGACCAAAAGGTTTGAAATATTTCACATTAGCTCTGTATTACACTGACTCTACTTTAACAAGAATTGTTAACACTTACACTAATCAATATGGGTTCACAGATGCGCTAAATGTATATTCATCTGCTGAAGTTTAAATAAATGATGGAGGTTTTATGTTAAAAACTATTGCCGGACCTGACATGGCAAGTGTAAATTAAGTTATTATTAATAGCGGGTCTGATTCAGTATTAATATATTTAGTTATGACAACAAAAGATGTATCAAGAACTTTTGAATTTCGTACAAGAGTAAAAATAATACTTAATAAAACGCAATATCTTTATAATGAAGATCCAGAGCCATATAGTTGTAGCGATTTTCCTGGGTAAAAATGTTTAGAAAATTTGGCAACTGTTATGAGTATGCCATAAAAAGATGTTTCACTGTTTTTAGCGTATTATTAGTATGCTCCTGCTCCATCTTATGCAGTTATTAGTAATTTTTCAATTTAAGTAACAAAAATTTCTGATAGCTGTTTCAAAGGAGGTTTAGCAGATTATACAGAGGCGAATTAATCATTGAATTTAACAATTTACTTAAATTCCGAATCAAAATATTGCGTTTTAATTAAAGATGACTTATTAGCAATCAAAGTAACTAACTTGAAAACCAAAGAATCAAAATAAATACCCTTTGTATATGGTGCAATTCCTATTAACGCATTTATATAATAATTAGATTTAAACAACGATCCATAGCTTTAAATTGATATTACTAGGAATAATATATTGGAAGAGTCATTACGTATTTCAAATTATGTGTTAAAAAAGAATTCTTTGGTTTAATAAATGGGTCTACGCATAGGTATTGTTGCAGCTGTAAATTTTGTTATAGTAGCGTTGAAGGGTGTCTGGATATTTATTGTTTAAAAGAAATACTAATAATACAAACAAAAGAGAGGAATTATAATTAAGAATGTTAAAGCGCTTGAAGAGGAAGATTACCAGTGAAAATGAGTTTACACATTACAAACATTTTTATATCAATTTTATCCACTTCAATGACGGTTTGCAGTAAGGATGAGATGGTTCCTGGTATATTCTGGGTGGGTGCGATTGATTGGTCGGTGCGTAATTTTCACGGGTATACTACGGACGAGGGTTCATCCTACAATGCGTATTTGATAATGGACGAGGAGCCCACGTTAATTGACACGGTCAAGGCCGAGTTCGCTGATTAGATGGTGGAGCGCATTCGCTCTGTAACCCCTTTATCCAGCATAAAATTCATAGTGATGAATCACGGCGAGAACGACCACAGCGGAGCCCTTCCAACTTTAGTCAGGCTCATGCCCTAGTTAGTAATAATTACGAATGAGATATGCCACCAGACATTACTTGCGCTCTATCCCCGACTGAAATCAGCCAAATTTTAAATCACGCACGAACTGAAGCTGAAAACGCATTCGTTAACATTTGTATAAATTCCAATGGTCCACTGGCCGGACTCAATGATCACCTACTGCCCAGAAAAGAGAGTTGTGTTCTCAAACGACGGGTTCGGGCAGCACATCGCCTGCTCTGAGCGCTGGAGTGATCAGTTGATTATTGATCACGTAATGGTCCTGGCCAAGGAGTACATGGCAAATATACTAGGGCTGTGCTAGGTGCCAATTATCTAAGCGCTCAAGCACGTGGTAAAGCTGTCATTTGATTACGTGCTCACCGCGCACGGGCTCTCGTGGAGGAACGAGCACATTGGAACCATCGTTAAAGAATACGCACTGTTCTCAGAAAACAAACAAATGAAGAAAAAACTCACCATATACTTCTGCTCGCTGTACGGATCCATCAAAGCGGTCGCAGAACAAATATGCCAAGCGTCCAAATACCCAACACAACTACTCGACCTAAAAGTAACCAACATCACCAAATGCGCACTCAACGCGTACGACTCGGAATTCCTCGCTTTCGGATGCTACACATACAACGGAGGCATGAACCCAGACATGGAAAGCCTAATTCAATACCTTGCTGGATTACACCTCATCAGAAACAGAAAAGTCTACGTTTTCGGAAGCTTCTGCTACGCCGACAAAGCAGTAAAACAAATGATAGACCTAATCACTAAAGCAGGAGGCATCGTTGTTGGAAAATAACTGTACAAATTAAAAGCTGATCCAGAATGTATGTATGATATGGAAGATGATATTAGGAAACTGTTTGATTGATTACTATTTGATTATATCGTTGTAGCAGTAATATAATCTGTATTTTACACCGTATATACATTTTATATACAGATTCAAACATAATATCCTATTTGTTTAAAATCTTAAAAACTAGAATTGTGCTACTAGTTATATATTAACATATTACTACAACTCCATTTCTATTATGAAAACTCCCCAAGTTAAACAAGCAATTATTAAACCAAAAAGTAAAATATAACTTAAAACACATAGCGTTAACGTAAATTAAATAGTTTTATCACATAATATCATTTAAAATATGCACTCTGCATAAAGATAAAATATGTGCTTGCGTACCTAGCCTTTGACAGAATCAACTTAGATATATGTTAAAATATAACACTGTAATAGCAGTCCAATCAACGTAGAAAGCACAAGAATAGACTCAATTAATGAATTTAAAAAATATTTTGATAGCTAACTACCAAAACTCTGTTAATCTTTAAAAACCCGTCGGGTTAATTTGGGTTTTTTTGTTTTCTATAGTTCTAAAAATTTATATATTGTTACATTATATAGTAAGTCGACAATTCAGTTTTTTCAATTTTAGACCCACTTCTTTAACAGAAAATGAGAAATATAAGACTTGAAGCTTAAAAATATTTCATATCTTTGTATTGCTTCTAATAAGCGGAATTTAAGCAGATTACTTATTATAGGATCTGAATACTATTATACCACACCTGTATCATATTAATTTAGTCAAATTCTAATATTGCCATGTACAAAACAATTTATAGACAAGTTAATAATAAAATATGTAACTATATGCAATTAATATTATGATAATATGCTTTTAAAATTATTATTGTTTACTTAGTTGGTAAAGATAAACATTTTCAATTTTGTTCTCAATATAAGTTAGCTGGTACCAGCGATAAAACATTATAAATAGTTTGAAGAAACTATCGTAACCATACTGTAATAAACCAAAGTTGACTGCACAAAGAAAATGATTGTAACAATTATGAATACTGTAAAGAAAAAACAACTAGTAAGATTATGAAAATGTATCATTATGTTAACCATAAGGTATTCATAGATATATATTATAATTGAGGCACACAGTTTAAGATGTGCGTTGAAACAGTTAGTGTGATTTGTATTTTTAACTTGTTGATAAGTAAAATACAACCTATTAAATTAATATTATATAATTATACTCTTACGCATCTAATTTTTACAAATTAATAATAATTCCACTTCACATCATATTTTGAGTTATAACATCAGTTTACCAAAATATTTTGTATGATGAAATAAGCTTCTACAAAAATTTGGTGTCAGAACTTGGTCATAAGTTACGTTGCCCCATTTTCATACTGAATGGAAATAGTTTAATTTTTTCGAATTTATGAGTTGTGAATCTCAACAAATATACAACAAACTTAATAATATAGTTTAAATTAATGATACTGTATTGGTAACTATTAATTTACCTACAGTAAGCTGACTGAAAACTAGTTTGTGTAAATCATAAAATATTTAATGAATTACACAAATACTCAAGTTCATAAACTATTAAGTAGTAATCAATATATTTATATACCATCTTAAAATAATAATCCGTTAACTTCTAATTATCTTCGTCAAGATCAAAAATATTAAATAAAATTATTATTGAATTTCGCAGTAATAGATGTAAGTGATATTAACTACAGTAATATTAATACTCATTGATGTTCTATATATTATATTATGATTCAAATGCTTTTAGCATTCTAATTGTACATAGTTTGAGCGATCTTAATTTCGACTCTCGGATTTGATGGATATGGAGTGAAATTAAAAAGTGAACTATATACAACCTCTCACTAATACATATATCATATTTATTTTGCTCTATATTCTATTTAAATTTTTTGAAAAACCTCTGTGGGTTTTTAAAGATTAAATTTATATAAACCAACCTGGTTATTATTAAAATGACTTTAACAGACCAGTTACTATGTTCGAATAAAATATTATACACGCACTTATAGTAAATCATGGACATTTGCCACTTAAAGTTATAAGTTTGTTTATTAATTAAACAAAAGTTTAAACAGACACAAAAATTTTGCTTGAAATAGCTGAAGATATTAAATCTAGTATAGAAAAACTGTAGTATATTGAATCAAAAAGTGTAGGATAGAGTTAAAGTTTGAATATGAACATTTAATAAATAACAAAACGAAAATTTGGAGATATTGTTATTGATTCGTTCATAGCTCAAGGAATAGAATTTATAAGATTGCATTTCCCTAATCTTATTGATGTTGAAACTACAGGTTAAGAATTTGCTACAATTAGTGATCTATTAAATTGGTCCTCCAAGTACTTGAAAATAGCACTTTAGCCGATAACAATCCCTTGGAAAGACGTACAAATGATTTAAGCATTAGAGATTATGCTAAACCAATATCAACAGTATAAACTTGGTACCAATATTGCCCACTTGAAGGAAAATAGAGGAATTATGTTATATATTCTGAAAACATTATGTATTGTTGAAAGAAACCAAGAAATACGATAAACAATTCTTCATTGCTCTGATATTATAAAACAAATATTTGTTTGATAATATATCGATAAAATACTAATTGACATAATTGAGTCATTTTTTAACACTTCAAAATGCCTTCAGTTGGTTCGATACTTGATTTATCGCACCGTGTGTTTCCGCATTATGATAACAATGATTTTTATTGTTACGGGAACGGCTTTTTGTATTAAATAACGTCTTTCTTTCAAATCAAGTCATTTATTCCAGTGAAAGTTGATATTTGCTTTTAGGATGCTGTTAATCATTCGCAGGTGTTGCGAACAACCACCTTTTTCTATGGGTTTATTCCAGGACAAGGTCTATTCAAATTTAAGTAGAATTTTATTGAGAAGTTGGAGCTTCCGTTTGAGATTTGTGAGCGTTCGCCTGCTATTGTAGTTGGTGATTCCTTATTCGTGATGAATCCGCAGCCGCCCTTTTTCTATTACAAGTACGAGAACAATATGTTTACAGAGGCTCGTAACATCAAGCTCCCTCAGCCAATTTAGGATTTTAGCGAAGCCTATCCTTTGTAATTTGGCAAAAACACAATATTCTGTTACAAACAAGATTAATACATTATTTTCCTCAAAAATAATGATTAGTTCACCTGCGACCTCTTCTTTGCTTCCGACTTCTTCATTTTAACGGTTAATGGGGAACTTCTGGATCTTTTGACCGACAATTTTTACCAAATTGACTTCGAACCGCGTTTCTTCGCGTTCTACGACGTTTAATTGGAGAAAAGCGGTTTGAAAATTCACCCCGAATTCTTGAAAAGGGCCGGAATTTAAAATGAGCGGTTCAAAATATTATAACGGAAAATGTGGGACGAAATCGAGTGAACGATATTATATTGGTTGTAAGGGGGTTGAGAAATTAAAATGAAAATTAAAGAAAATTAAAATGATGTAAAAAAGGTTTAAAAAATACAGTATTAATTCTTAGAATACTTGTGGTCCATTTATACTTTCATAATATTATTAATGACTTATTAATGGAATTTAGATGTTTTAAATGTTATACTAGTAATTAAACAGAACAGAATGTTTAGAAAAATATTCACATAAATTTACTGTATTATTGTAGCAATCATTTTAATATTCAATTTTCCATTTCACACTTGAACTTTTGGTCGAACTCCTCTGAATGTTATTTATGTTCTCCTCCTAAAATTCTTTTAACGCTTAGAGTCTCGAAGATGATAGATTATTTCTATAAAACGGAACACGATATTATTTTGAAAGATACAGAATAGTTTAGATTAGATTAAAAGTTATATAGTGAATAATGCTTTTATTTTGATTATTCAAAATTGTATTAGATAATAAACCACTTTAATTCAATGTAAATAGATTGGATTAAAACAGCAATAGTTATAACTATTAATAAACAAATGTAAATAAGTTACATATTTACTTAAATGGTAATTTAATTAATGATCCTCATAAGACTTTGTCTGAGTATGGTGTTGAAAATTAATCAAATCTTGAGTTGGTTTTCAAGTGATGTTTATGTGATACAATGCAAAATTAACGTAAATTTACGATTATAATTTTGTGTGACTTCTAATTTACCATTTAATGATTTAAGCAAGTAATTTTTATATCTTAAAATAATTTTGTAATCAATTAAAATGAAATTATCACAATTCAGCCTTAATTCTATTGGAAAGCTGGGCTTCTAACATTTTTTATGTTTCAATAATATCTTGCTTGGTTATTATACCTAGTTAAACCATTCTGGTAAACTAATCCTTGAACTTAAACCGCAATCCCTGATACTTGTACATTTCCTTATACACATTGATTATCAAAATTTTAAAATCGTTCATTTAACCAGTGATATACATTCGTTCGCATGTTTTATAAACTTTCTCAATTACATAAAATGTGTCCCAATAACAAGCAACCAACCTATCATCCTTCAAATGACTCATACTTCCATTAACACCTATTTGATGGTAGTAACCTCTATAATCTAATTATTTATAATTTTTTGATAGCATTGCAGCAGGTATGAACACTGCGAAATCGCTATGATAGCTAACTTTTTAATAAACGGTTGAAATATTTAAAACTTACATCCAAATAGATCGTTTAATTAATTTTCCTCGTAATTTATAATCTAATTCGAAAGCTCTCTTTCGTAAATCAAATGGTTCGTCAAGAAACTAAATTCTTGTTGAATTGTATGCATTAGTGATATCATTAGAAGTATACTCCATTTCTTAAAACTGTATAATATCTACTCGATTCATATCTAAATGTTGTATTAAAGTTGCGCATGCGTCATATTTTAATTAATCATCTGCATCAAGAGACAATATATAATCTCCAGTAGCTGCTTCAACTGCAGCTGCTCGTGCTTTGTATACACCAAAATTATTTTACAAAATTAGAGTTACTGGATACTTTCTTACGAGAGCAGCAGTTGTATCTGTTGATCCATCATCGACAACTATAATCTCTGTTTGGACTGTTTAATTTAGTGCTGACTATATAGCGTATTCAATATATTTTTGTGCATTATAAGCTGGAATTATGATCGATATTGAAACTTATAATGTTAGGTGAGCTAGCATTTGGAGTGGGATTTGATTATCGTTATTATTGCTTATATTCAATAATGGAGAGAATAATAATATCATTATAAAAGCCAACATGATATATGATGAAATTTTAAAATTTGTGATATTGTATGATAAGCTATCCACTCATGCTCCTGCGTTTATATAATGTAACATCCATCGACTTTGTTTTGATCTTAAACTATTTGTGAATCTTATAACATTATTATGCAAGTTTAAATCATCATGGTCATTCTCCGATCCATTGTGCGTAGATGCATTCTTCTGGTTCGTTCTTTTCGTCGTATTTCGTGTCCAGTACTTCTCCGATTCTGATTCCTACTTGTTGAACCACGAAGCTTCCGTTTCTTCTGAGCATTTGCCCGAATGTGCTCTCTAGCAGGTATTTATCGCAGCACACCTCAATTTCAGCGTTTTCGTCTACAACGCATTACAGTGCGAGTTTCTCCAGGTCGAATGTGTTCCTGAGGTACTCCAGGCGCTCAAAGTACGGCATTTACTTCAGCCTGTTAGCCACCTTCTTCTGATACTCGTTCTAAGCGAATAATTTATCACTCACCAGTCCAAATCTTTGCATGTATGGTTTAAACGGCACCTCGCACACAGCGAAGGACTTGCAGCATATGTAATCCTGGTAGAAGCCGTACAAATGCGTTTTCAGCACGTTCAGCTTCAATTTGAACGTTACCAGTTCAGCGTCCTTTGAAAACAGCTGAGGAAATTATGATGAGCAGGAGAGATTTGTGACCGCGTTTATTTTAAAATGTTCAGCTGCGAATTCTGACTCGGGAATCCTGAACGAATCCGTTGGAGTGAATAAAACGGACTGGTAGAGGAGCACTTTACTTGAAAGTAACAGAACGAGTGGTTTATTAAGTTTAAGGAGCAAACGGGTCTGTAACTGATTTATTAAGTATTACGAGGTCTCCTTGGTGTTGATTTTGTTCACGTAAACGTTCGTGAAGCGGTTCAAAATAACACGTTCGTGATATTTCTGCTCCTTACTGATCCCGTTCATCTCCTCGATGTGAATTTACACCGGGTCGACGTAGTTCTTCAAACTCACAATATCGCTCTGAATATCAAATTTCTTCAAGACCGCGTTGTCAAACTCAATATTCTTGAAATTCTAAATCTAAAACAAAGGCTAACTGTGACTGCTTATCTTCTCCTCTGCCATTTTTTCAAGTAGCTTGTACTCCTCCACATCCGAAAATTAACTCACCGAACACTAGAACTAAAATGTCTAAATTTAAGGAGGAGTAATCCTATCTTCAATGGTCAGCCAATTTTTGAACTAAGACTCTTTTTTATAACTTACAGGCAATTACTGCGATAAACATTACAAAAATACGTTTTCTAATCTTAGAGAGGATTACGGATCAGCCTCTAATACCATTTACAGCGCCTATTCCCTAATATCAATGTACTAATTTTATGCAAGTGATTTTAAAGCGGGATAGGCTGGATGCTTTAAATTGTACACAGATTCACGTTAACTCTAGTAAAAGACTTCTTATTCCATGTGATGTTTTTCTAATTGTAATAAACGCATCGTATCAGTAAGTGTAAGATCTATTTATAAATCTTGAATATATTTTTATTAGTCTATAATGTATTAATTTTCTTTTTCTAAAACAGCCTATTCAAAATCTCTTATTCTAATTAACAAATCATTTTCTTCCTAAATTTCTTCCGGTTACTGTGATACTTGGGATCTTATTAGATCGACATATTTAGGTGGAACAAATGATGTGAGCACACAACATACATCTATCGTAGCATTATTCCGCATATTTCCTTTATAAACAATAGGAAGAAATTTGACAATATTTTAATAGCTTGTAAGATTATGGCGGCCTATAATAATTTTAGTCATTTTACCAAGGCTTTCAAGTTATAAAACTTCAGATTTAGTATGTCTAGAAAGTTAGCTATCAATATTAGTGCAAACTAATATAGTTTATTATAACTTGTTTTATATTTTTTGTAATTAGCTTAAATATTCTACTGCACCGACTCCAAGTACATCAGGAGCAAAAATTTACATATTTTCAAAAGCAATAAAACCATTAGCGTTCTAAACTCGAACTGAACGTGAAAGTTAGTACTAAGCAGATTAAAATATTGCGAATAACTGATAATTTTGTTTCAACTGTTAAAATGATGGTTAAAATAGTTAACAACAACCTAATTCTGCAAAATACTTGGTATTAATTCCCGAACGAGCAAAATCTTATAATTATTCTAGCTTTAATTATATTTAAGAAGTTTATGATATTTTTCGTTTTGATGTACGTAATTTTATTGGAGAATTTGCATGAGTAACTTCTTATTCTAGTAGTTCTAGATTTTCTTTTTAAGTAGATTCTAAAACTGCTGTTTAATCCTATATTTCTTATATATCTAAATTGTTATCGCGAAGTTAACGATAAGAAGATAATAAACGATCTATTTCGGACGAGTTCTAATATGTTGAAGTCTAAGACAGTTTGTATTGAAGTTCACGCTGTACTATTGCATCCACATGTTCGAGTGGTGTTGAAAAGCCTTGAATATTAGCTACATAACGTTGAACTTCTGGTAATGAAAAAAATTATTCTGCAAAAGCCATTATGTTGGTTGGCTAAGCGTATATAACTTCAGCAATAAATACTGTGATTAAATGTTTAATTTCTTAATGGTTTTTAATATATGTTACTCTTGGATCCGACAACTTTAAAGTGAAAGTTAGTAAAATGTAAGATATCTAATTAATAATATATTAATATGGAAGAACTATTTATGATAAAATATAAATATAAAAATTACTGAACAATAATAGAATAAACCTAATTATAGAATTCATACATAAGCTATATCATACATAGGCTCATTCGTTTTATTATTATAAATAAGCATCTAGAGTATACTAATCTAATGCATATTCTTCTCCTTCTATATTATCTTTTATATTATCTTAATAATTTACAACAAGAAGCTTGCTTGCAGGTGTTTGTTATATAATAAGTTTCTCAAAACTAACTTTAGATTTGGGGATATATGACAAATCAACAGATGGAGCAGTCATCAATAAACTATCTCCTATGGATGTATATCGCCGAGATATAGATTCTATATCCTGTCCGGCTGAATCTTATATATGTGATATTTTATCTGATGCATATTATTCCCCTATAAATGTTTAATCCTGTTTATCACAACAAGATCCCATTATCTGAAGTGGTAGAAATATTTATATTAGAAGAAATAGTAATTAAAGATGTTAAAGAGTATTAAACTTACCTTGTATATTAATGTATATTATTAATAAATATATTATTAATAAAAGATCAACGTACGTCAAACGAAGCCAATGCGCATGATCCAACAAAGAATAGTGGTTAGATAATTGATTCGCACAACAACAAGAATTAGAATAGAATGAGAACCGTTAAAAGGAAAGAAGTATATGTGGTCTGAACAAATTACCTATAGATTCCAAACCTCTAAGCTGATACTAAAATAATAAAAGATCTACTTCTAGACTACGACAAGAAAGGAAGGCAAATTATAAAGCCAACAGTAGTAAATCGCTTAAAGAGGGATTATAGCGCAATTTGAGAGCATTAGAATTAGCATGTAAGAAAATAAAAGCACATACACTCATTAATACATAGTAAAATATTTTCAAACCCCCACTCCACCATTCTATTTATAATACAGGGGCCAGACGTATTTAGTTTAGTTATCTAAAATGATCAAAAGACTTTTGTAAATAAATATATTATATACTAATATATACTATTATAAACTGTTACAGGTAAGATTCAACACATAATAGTTAAGTAAGTCATTATATATTCCAAAAGATGATTGTTTTATTTTGTTTAGTGTAAATTCTAATATGATCAAAAGATTATCTATCTTAGTACTAAATTATATTTATATTGTACAGAATAAAATATTGTATACTATTTTATATACTATTATGTTCAGTTATTACTGTTACAGGTAAGATAAATAAGATAAATAAATTGCACATTTAACAATTATTTAGTTATATTTTGTGAAACTCACAACACCTCTTTATCTAGAACATGGTTGTATTTATGGTCACTTTTAACTACATTGCATAGTTAGCTCCTCTTGAAGCTGCTGCTAAGAATAATCAGTGGTACGGAACAGAATCTCATGAGTGCGTAGCTCTAGTCAAACCATGGATCCCAGGCAAAACTACTAAGTAATGGAAGAGAGGTGCTCAAGTTAAGGGCAACAAAGGTCTTGCCACTGGAACCTGTATCGCTTCATTCCAGTACAGCCCATCCAAGGGTTACTTCTACGACGGAGCTATTGGCGGACATGGTGCAGTATATGTGAGCCAAGACTCTACTGGTATTACTGTTTACGATCAATGGAGAACTCAGCCATGCCACAAGCGTGTCATTAGATTCAAGGGTGATGGAAGTAAGCAAAACGACGGTAACGAATTCTATGTTATTGAATGAACTAAATAACATTGCTATTAATAATATTTATCTATAAATTGATTGAATTAATGTATTGTACTTCAGTTGATGAAAATCATTAATAAGATCAAAACAAAATGATTTATTTTTCATTCATGCTCTGCATGAAGGCACCATCGCAACGAAGTAAGGTTAGAGAGACCGTCAAGCTACCGGAAGAAGGGCACTGCGAGCGCCGCCAGGCCTCGAGGGTGTGGGAGCAAGGCGAAGCCCAAGGCAACGCAGGATCGGACGGGCTCGGAGTAACCGTCGACAATTGAAGACTTGGAACATGAGCGAGTGAGAAATGAATGATTTTCATTCAAATCATTAATTCCCGACCCTGGGTTTAAAAATATTTTAAAACACTATTTATGCTGAGTTTTCAAGGTCCCGCTTGCTTACCATGTTAATTGTAGTGAAAGATCGTCGAGTTCTTGTTCCATCATTTTGGGTTGAATCCTTTCTTGTGCGATTCATAAGCCGCATTTAGATTATTGTGGTTTATTTCGTGTATTGTGGTTTTATAAACATACTTATCTAACATACAAAGTTCTGTAAACAAGAACGTTCTCATTTTTTAAAAATTATATGAGTATTCACTTACCTATAACTTACCCATATAATATTTCTAATAATATTTTCTTTATTCGTCTTAGATAATCAAAGAAATATTTTTTGATTTATTTTAATAAAATAAATAATTCATTTTTTTCCAGTTTTTGTCAATACTTTATTTTACATTGCAATGTTAAATATTAAATCACTATTTTTAATAAAATAGTTAACTCAATCTTATAGATTCGAATTATTTTAATCTAATTTTAGTATTCGCACTGTCACAGTACAATCAAAATCAAACTATTTCCACTTTATCAATGATATCTTTGTTCATACGTATTAATGCATTACCTCCTGCATCACCTTGTGAACTTTGGTTTGAATCGGTTAACGGTTCATGTATTTGCAACCGAAAGTTGAACTCGAATGGAACGTTTTGTGCTCCGAACTGCTCAGATTTTGATGAAATCGAACTGAATGGAATTTGCGTTCCAAAAATGGTAAGAAAGAGCACCGATGCTGACGGATGCGGGAAAGGCTCAATAAAAACTAACGATTGTGTTTGCGATTCAGACTTTGGTTGGGAATAAGAGGTTGGAATCAGTGAATTCAAGTGCACAACGTGCTATACAAATACGATGGTCTCAGACGGAGTTGGAGGATGCACCGCATGTTTAGTTATGTATGGAGTTGATAATGGAGTTGAATTCGATAATAATGCACCGCTTAAGTGCGCCATTCGACATGATTTTGGCTTTGCTGGACAAATTAAAGACAGAACAACATTTTCAGCCACTTATCCCTTTTTGGATTGTTGGGGTACTCAAAGAGTCGTGAGTGCTGATGGTTTGACATGTGTCAGTTGCAATTAAAAGTACGGGTTAAGTACCGGACTAGTTTTTAACGCAACTGCATATTAATATCACTGCTCACCCGATGCAGCAAATGGATTAATAGGTGTAATAGACAACGATCACATTCTTAGTCAGCCATTAGTAAATTGCTGGCTAACTTCTTAAGTTGTAAAAAATAATTAATGCGTTGAATGCAACACAATTAACAAATCTTATGTTTTCGATACATTAACATATTCTAAAAATGCAATTGGTTAATGCAGAGAGTTCTGTGATGAGATTAAAACCACTTAGAACCCAGACGCACCTTTGACTTGCATGTGTAATTACAAAAACGATTTGGTAAGTTTAGGCGAAGGATAAGAATGTTTTAATTGTAAGCAAATTAACGCTCACGCCTTTCCGTTAAGTGGTCATATTAATATCAAATATACATGTTAATGTAATGGGCTAAGTGGCTATGGAGTCTTAAAGACTGGCGATAAAACTTGTTCCAACTGTAATTAAAACGATAAAATAGCATCACTGTAAAATGATAATTATGTGTGCGTTAGCTGTGACACTGGATATATCTAAAATAACAATTAATGTGTTAAAGAAGTATAAACACGTAAATCTATTGTTACAATCGCCGTCGCAGTTCCTGTCTCAATCGTAGTTATTGTTGTTATAATTATTTTCTTGATTTGGTTGTGCAAAAAATAAAAGAAAGAAAACAAAAACACTAAATTACCTGTAGGAAAACATTCAATTCAAGTAGCTCTACCTATTGACACTGTTAAAGTGGAAGTGGTACCAACAAATGACCAAGTAGTTAAAAACAAAATTTTTGACAAACAAGTTTTCAGTGAATCAACTTAAGGAATGGTTCAAATGGGTATTTGAGTGATAAAAAATTTAGAATTGTTATACATATTGCTAAACGAATCTCAATAATACAAATTTATTTTTTTTCGTTTTCAAATTACAAATCAGATTACTACCTATTTCACTTGCTCAAACAGTATTATAGTATAACAATAATAAAAACATCTTTAGTAGATAATATTAGTAGATATAATATTGTGAAGAACAAAGTCTTTGATAATATATTCATATATATTCAATGAGTTAACATAGGGTATGATTCAATTAGGTTTCTGAGGATTAAAATAATTTTACACCATTATAACATAGGCATTTGAGTGACTTTAATAATATTATTAACTTACTTAATATGTTATTAGTTAATATATTGATAAGATTATAGAAATTTAAAGAAAATCAAAACATTAATAAATAATATAAAAGTATGATTTTACTATGATTATTTACTATGATTTTAAATACTCATTTTATTAGCCTAATTTCAACATTAGCGTTTCCACTATTGTTAAATTCAGAAAATTTAGTTAATATCTAAATCTTCCAGCTTTAAATCGTCAGAATCCCGGCATGGCGCATATCTAAGTCTTTAGAATAGTTGAGTATCAGAGATTACATTAGTATCGTGGGTGTTATTGGAATCGCTTTCATCTAGAACATCATATTTGTAAATCGGACTTTTTTCATTGATTTGACTTGACCAAAGGTTACCAAGACACTTTGATAGCTGTATTCGAGAATTCTATCTTCGCTTTTACAAAGTGTTGAAGGAATTGTTGAATGTCTGATTGTTGGAACTGAATTCCACGTAACTGTTTAACGATTTGAGCTTCTGAAAGTCTATCTGCTTTATTTTCTACTTTGCAAATATTTAATCAATATTTTGTTATTTCTTATTAGCAAAGTTCATTAATATTGAAGTGTAAATATATCAATTGTAAATTGATATACGCTGCTAAAGTAATAACAATATGTATTTTTGTACACTAGATATTTATAGATATGTGTATGTAAAAAAATTACTATTTAAGTATATACAGTTATATATTATGATGTATATAGTATCTATTTGTTTGTAATATTTGTGTTACGATTATTTAATGAAGATCAGACCTCAAATGACTTGTAAACACTAACTATTTCAAATTACATAACTTAACCTGACATTTATGTTATATTATTCCCTCTAAAATATTATTTTGTTTATTCACTTCAATAATTTATACATGTGAGTGTAGAATACATGTGAGTAAAAATAAGCCTACCTGCATAGAGTACATGGAAAATATATTATCTGACGCAAAAGAGTTTTAAGATTCAACATTGAGTCTCTTTTATATAACATGTTATTAAAATAACCGTAATAAAAATAATTTGAATAAAATAACAGATAATTCGCTATAATATGATTGATATATTGAATAGTGATAGTTATTATGCAAATCACGCTATTTCTTCGTCATCTAGTTCCAGCTGTTTAATCTTTTTCGGATCGAATCCTTTTTTGTGCGATTCGTTGGCCGCTTGTCCCGTTTTCATCAGAAACAGCAGTGAGATAATAATTAGTGCGGTGTACACGCTAATTACGATCATCATCGAGTGATCGAAAGCGTTTATCTTGCTCTGTCCATTTTTAATGAATAATTAGCTACATGATTTGATGATCATGGAGGTTATGCTCAGACTAATGGTCGTCCCTAATTTCCTGCACGTATTCGGCACCGCCGAGATGCTAGCCGCGTACTTCACCGGTACCAGGCAGCACATAATCGGCGGGATCGCAAAATTAGGGGTCGCGAACGTGAGCACGCACACAATGTACATGACTATAAACCACCAGAAATATTCTGGTGAAAACACGAACACAATAAACGCAACAATACTCAATAAATAACTCCAAACCAAAACGGTCTTGTTCAAATACCTTTTTGTTATTTTGGGCACCGCGAACGTCAAAAGGGTTGAAACGGCGCCCTGAACAGACAAAACGACGCCCGAAAACGAAGAGGAGTTATCGTGAGCGGCCACGTACTGAGGGAGAATGTAAGAAAAACCGGATGAAACGAAGGCACTTATCGCTGAGAGGACTGAATATTGGGATATGGGTGTTCTCATCAATATAAGGGGGAGAATGGGATCAGATGCGTGGAGCTCAATGAAATAAAAGAGGATAAAAGCTACTATTGAGACCGCGAAGAGGGTGCCAGCCAACCAGTAAATGGGCTCGCTCAAGAAAGTGAAAGATAAATCCAGAGCTCCAGCGGCGATGAAAATGGTGAGCATACCACCGAGATCCACGCTGCACTTCTTGGCGGAAGGCTTTCGTGGCGGATTCCTGTACGGAATCAAAGTAACTATAGAAAGCAAAGCTGAAACTCCACAAATAAGAAATATGAGACGCCAACTTACATTAATTATAAAACTGGCTATAAAGGGCAGAATTACACTCAACCCGGTGCAAATCGAAGCAGTGTACATCATGTAACTCTGCGCTTTATCTGGAGGAGAAAGCTATCTGATCAAAGCCATTCGAGCTGCGGTAGCTCCAGCGAAACAAGACCCAATTACGAAGTGAATGGCGCACATGACATAGAAGTTCTTCACGAAATAAATTCCCACATAGCCTAAAGCCATGCAAGACAAATACAGATACATTGCCGAAACTTATCCCATCGAATCTGCCAGTTTCGCCAATGGAATGGATGTGGCAGCGATGGCCAAATTGTAGGCGGTGATCATCCACTGGGATATGGACCCGTCTATTTTAAATTCTTCTTAAATTTTTGGAAGAGCAAGATTCATCGCCGTAGAATCCAAATAACAAGACAGCAAAACAAAGAATATCAGAGGCAAAAACGCAGGGTACGATGTTCCGGCTGGCTTGTAGATATCTTTACATGACCTTCTAGGCCTGACATTTTCAGTTGTCAACAGTGATTGATATTCTGCGGATTCACTTTGGGACATTTGTGGAGTGATGATATAAATTCTATATTAAGTTGAAATATGTGTAAATTAGCACTGTACCATAAATTAATTGGCTTTTCATTTACATGAATGATATTGAATGATGTTCTAAATTTGGTTTGACTTGGGACATAAATATTGTAGCCATTAACAGAATTTTTTGATTAGTTTAACTAATTTTGAAATAATACGGTAATATCAAGTTAGCTCACACAAACAAAATGATAAGATAATATAAAGTCTATAGTCTACTATATTATTACTACTATATTATTTAACAAAATTACTCACTTAATGTCACCATCAAACACTTGAACTTGCAATATCTTCCGAGGAATCTTTGGAAACTCTTAATCTATACAAATATATTCTTTTAATACCTTTAATGCCTTCAAAGGTCT
This sequence comes from Hexamita inflata, assembly GCA_963988835.1. NCBI lineage: Eukaryota > Fornicata > Diplomonadida > Hexamitidae > Hexamita > Hexamita inflata. Next base: position 118,427 of record CAXDID010000968.1, read on the forward strand.
AGAGCACGATACTGAACCAGCATAAACGAAAGTTAAGTGAGTGGGATATATAAGATATATATTCTTTTAAATGTATTACAACAAGTTTTTACTTAACTAACTGGTATTTTAATTTATTGTCATTATGTATTAGTCACGTTATTTATTTAATTATGTTATTTATGTTAATTATGTTATCAAAATTCAATTATCATATGATCTATAAAGGTTGGTATAAAGTTTGACCACAAGTTCATGTTATTGGGTGTGGTGTATTAAAATAATAGTTATAAAAATACATATGATGAAAATTTCTTCCTCAACAACTATTTCACTTCATAAATATCATCAAAAGTAGTATAAATTTACGAAAGTATACTATATACTATATACGTTCGTATAATTCTTCAAAAGTAGTATACAAGTAGTATAAAAACCATCCCTAGATGTATCCATAGTGTGATTATCTTTCTTCATCTAGTGACGTATATAATCAGCTAGTTGGATTACATAAAAAATGTTGGTTATAATGCAATTGTGCTCTCTTCAACTCTTTTGCAAGTTAATTCCAGTGAGGCCTACCATGGCTTCTGGCCTGCTGATTTTTACCAGATTAATAATTTTGTATATAAACATTCTATATTGTATGTAAATATCATCTTTTGTATGTACACAAGAATCAAATGTATATAAACAAGATACATGTTGCATATCTCAATAGATACAAAATTGCTTACATACATTGAGGTTTTCCGATGTATGTAAACGAGTTGATCATCCATTGTAACTGAACGAATAAAGACCGTACTAATGGTTGTAATAATATTGCTTAAATGTTGGGATAAAGTATATTGATCAGCGAATTGTTAACTTATAGAAAATGTGTTAATCAGACCAAATTCACTTATCTATATTCATTATTTCTACAAGTACTTAGGTTAACTCTTAATATATCTACACTTACTAAGGAAAGCGACACGCGTAGGCTCCTCTTGCGATTGAATTTATACAGCTGCCTCGTACGCTTCAACTCATTCTTGTCTACATTCAAACAAACATTTGTCTTTTAATTTCCAATAGTTCGTATCGCGGCGTGTCCGTGAAAATACAAGCGTTTCCACTTCAATTATGGCAAGAGCAAAAACCACAACCCAGAAGGTGGGCGGCAAGGAACTCAGCGTCCCCAAGAAAACAGTCGTCTCCAGAAAGGCCTCCCAAAAGGTGTCCACCAGCGAGACCAAAAAGGTGCAGCGCAGACGCAGCAAGCCCGGAAAAGTCGTGGAACGCGAAATCAGAAAGCTCTAGGGCACCCAGAACAACCTGCTCGCGAAGAGCCCGTTCGTGAGACTTGTCCGCGAAATGACCAACCAGCACGGACTCATGTACAGGTTCTAGAAACAGGCCCTCGAGACCATCCAGGTGGCCACCGAAAACATGCTCATCGACATATACAGCACCAGCTAGCTGTTCGCCGAGCACGCAAACCGCGTCACCTTGATGGACAAGGACGTGAAGTTGTACTTAAGAGTCTTCAAGCCGAAGTGGTTCAAGGGAGAGTGATGTGATCAAACTATATTCTATGTTTGCCGAATTCCCCACACCAAAGTGAACAAAACGCAAATGTCGGTGGGCGAGAAGTACAAGGAAGTGATCCGAACGGCGCCTTCCATGAGCGGGACCGCGCTCTCGTCTCTGGAGAGCTTCCGGCTCCTGCGGCTGGACGTCGCCAAGGCAGACATGGAGGTGGTCTACGACATCTGCAGGCTGGTCGTCTTCTCGCTGGAGGGAATCCCGGTTCCGGACGACGTCATGGCCTGGTTCAAGTGAGGTATTATACGGCTGTGTAGGTTCAACGGAGACAAGGCTGCTTGTTTCATTTGCAAATCTACAAATATTTGTTTACAAATGATAAATTACCACGTACAATTACCACGTCGTGGTCGGACGTGGATCAAATCGGACGTTATACGTGGAATTACCCAACTCTACGCTTATTGTTCTCTACCACAAAATAAAGTAAAATAGTTACTTGATATTAAAAAAGATGTTAAATCACACATAGTAAATACATTAAAGCTGTTACATAAATGAGGAAGCAGAATCACCTAGATTGGAAAAAAGATGAAAACCATTTTAATTAACTGGAAATTCACTAACCACAAGAATTATAAAATGTATATTATTTTTACTTGGCTATGGTAAAATAACTAGTTTATATTTATTTATATATTGCGTTTAGATGTATTGTTGGATTGTTGCTGTTGAGTGAGTCATGTTATTATTGTTCTCTAACCTAAATTTCTTTAGCCAATAATTTAAAAACTCATCAAACGGTAAATGTTGAATTGTAATTTTACTCTATTGCCTGAGTTATAAAATAATTTTAAATTAATTATGAATTGTTATTTTTAATCTTCATATTGACGTATAAACATTCGTTAATATTAATTATATTACTATATGCAAGTGAATAAGTGAAGAACGAATATAATGGGAAATAATATATATGGAAATATATATTTTATTTATTTTCGACAAATTCTAGGAGATGCAAACACTACCAAATAGTAACGTTTATTCACCACCAATTTTTGCTACGAATAACATTAAAGAATCTAGAAACTTTGTATTACTTCTTTGTATTATTAATCGAGAAAATATTTTTGTTAAATCAAATTTAGATTTTGGAAAATAGTAATTTCACTTAATAATTTTAGAAACAGAAGAGATCGAGCATGGTGGAGGTGAAGTTATCTTATTACACTACCCCCGTACATAATGACATGGAAGACTTTGAATATTACTGAATGCTGCAAAAATTTTTTTGAAATATTAAATGTTTAAATAATTTTACTGCTAAGAGTGAAAGACATACTTTGATACCATTTATGTTCGATTCAGATGTGCCTCTGCACACAACTTTATTTTCTAAAAAATCAGGCTTTATCAACGCTCTGAATTTTGTTAATGATTAAGACATATAACATGATCATACAATTATTAATTAATATTTAATAAGTGATGTTTAAGTGTTGTGATGCTATTTGAATTATTATGTATTTAGAATATATATAGATAATATATGATAATATGATAATATATATAGAAATATGTTTCATTCTATATTATTTTATATAAAATACTTCTGCTTCTAAATATACCTTCTAATATATACAACACACATGACCACGTTGTGCTTCAAGACGTTCCTGCCGGTCTGCTTCAGGAAGACCTGGGCCAGCTCGGCCGGCTTCTTCTCCGGCTGCTCCTGGTTCAGCTGCTCGATCAGGGCCTTGTCTTCCTTGGTGATGTGTGAGTCGTAGAGGGCCTTCGAGAACGAGGTGTGGTAGAAGTCGTACAGCTGCTTCTTCGTCTTGGACCGGACCTGGGCGGCAACCCGGTTCCAGAACTGCTGGGTGGCGTCGTTCTCGACTATGTTGTTCACCAGGACGCAGAGCTCTTTGTCAGAGATCGAGTGCTAAACACTTTGGCCAAACTCTGTAACAACACTTATTAATGCCATTTTAAGTTCTTCTTAAGATTTTAAAACCTTTTCTGAAGTTGATTTTTTGTGTCTGTGGCTATAGTTAGTATTTATATCTTTAGTGTAATATTATTACCAGATAATACCTTAGTCTAACTTATTAGTAATTTATACATAGTGTTATTATATATATTTTGTGTCACATTAATATATTTGAGACATAATATCCCAGAATTCATGTGTGTCATTCACATTTAAGTTGTTTATCATATTAATCACTATATTTGTATCAAACTGTTTACTTTCGCCAAAGTACGAGTATTTTAGAGAATCAATAGTAGGTAAAGCAGTCAGTATAAATTATTCAATATTAAATTTTTTAATGCTCATTTTAATTTCGTATGATGTGGAATAGTAGCTTTTAATAAATTTTTCATAAATATCACGAATAATATCAAAACATAAAATAGAAAACTAACCTATATATCGTCCCAGTAAATGTTTGACCTCTATTTTATCGATAGAAGTAAAACTATTTATCTAAATTTAACCGTTATTACACAGAAATTTAACTATTTAATATTATTTTATTATTTTGACATAATCTTCATTTTAGTAATGTAATAAAATAAAAGTATCTTATAATAGTTATTAATATATTGTGAACAATTACCAATAATGACATCAAATCATATCTAGTTTCAATTCACAACTTTAGAAACATTAAATAAAATATTCTTATCTAATGAAATATTTCAATCAATTTTACATTTCAGTAAGTTTGTTATTTTATTTAGTCAAAAGTATACGTAAGATACAAAAATTAAAAAGACACAAACGATAAATCATCATATATAGTTATACGTGTGTAATTTAACAATATTTTAGAAAAAATATTTGTATTGTATACAGATGTACTCTTGTACGTACAAATGTAATTTACATGAAAAAAATATATTGGTTATTATATAATCTAATATATCGGTTATATTATTTAATGAATGTAAAAATAAGTAAGAAGAATCTTAAACAGTATTAAACATCACTCCAACATACTCCAAACTTAAGCTCTCATATCTTCAACTCCTTTTAACAATAGCATCCCATCAGCTACGGAAGTAATTTAAGGAAGTAATTCTTAAAACTAATTCTCGACCTAAATCAACTATTCAATTTGTGCATTATAGTCCATAGTAAAGTCCAACGCCTCACATATATCATATAAATTATCTACTTAGTTTTAACTGTCAATCATACAACGTCTTTAAAAGTCTTTAAGTGACTCATCCTTTTTAGGAACAAATATTCTAATTAAATCTCTAACTCGATCCACATAGTCTAAAAATTAAAAGAAGTAATTTTCAGTTTAAAATGTACAAGCTGTGTGTTTCACCAACAACTCAAAACTAATTACATCTTATATAAGTGCGAACGCAACACTGTCTTTATCTAAATCTATTTATATTTACAGTAGAAAACCATGATTTTCTTGAGCTAATACTCGAGCTCTGTCAGGTGTGAGTACGTTCATATCTTGAGATCTTTAATTTCTCAACATGGATTAATATACTTCAGAATTTACTCCAGTATCTACATTTTTATCATATGTATCACATATTTACGAAAAATTTCGCTAATTTCGTAAATTTTTTATAAAAGGTTTCGTCCATTTAAGGCTTCAGTTAATATCATGTCAGCGTCTGTTAAAAAAGGTAATTACGTCGGAAGAACAAATTAACGTTTTGGATTAGTGTATATTTCTGTTATTTATTGGGTTTAAGTTACAATATTTGCATTTGAATTTTTTCTTTCTATTAATGTGTAGTATACTTCTTTATGCACGATATTATGATCAGATAGAGATTTATTTGATAAATTATGTTATAATATTGGAATTGGCATTTTAACTCTTTTCGACCTAGAGGGGGGTATCAAAAATTGAAAGCGTCGTTGGATTACTCTAGTTTTTGTAATTTATGCTAATTCCAGATACTTAGGACTCAAGGCAAAACGGCTTTCATATCCCACATGTGGTTCTGAAATGCGAGGCCAAAAAATAACGAAAAAATGAGTAAATTTCTGATTTTGATTTTTTAATAATGTTATTAATCAAAAAATTATCACTCAAAAGTTACAGAGGATACTGTAGCGTACCATACAAAAATTTATTGAATTACTTTCCTTGTGTTTTTGAAGACGAGTATTAGTGGTTGTGGTGACAAGGCTCTTGAAGATTACAGTTCTTTCGAAAAATAAATCTCGTGTGGCATTTGAGTTTACCTGATCATTATGATGCTTTTACTAATATTTTGACTCTTCTAGATTCTATGGCAGTACGAAACATGTTATTGGTGTGGTAATGTTATAATAGCTTAAATTATTTGTAATTAGAATATTATTTAAATTAATATTTGAAATGAAATTCAAATTATATGCTAGATATGGGACAGTTTATCCAAAGTCCTAAAGGTGTACAAATATATAAATAATAATATTAGAATCACTAAGTTCTGGTAGACTAAGTTCTGGTATCTGCGGAAAACCTGCTATCCAGATTCTAAAGAATAATAATAGAAGTGTTAAATTATCGAATTAAAATTAATCAAATTACTATATAAATAATTACACTCCACCTAGGACTGGTTTTTGTGCGCAAAATGCGAACAAAAATAAAAAATGCGCACATATATTTCAAAATGCGAACATTAATTTTACTTTATTAAAAATAACCTTCAGTTTTGTCATTAAATGCTATATTTCGAGTTAGTATTACTTATTGTAATATTAAATATTGTTAATATACTAACTTTACAACCATACGAAGATACATAAAAGTCATATATGTTGGAGTGAAAATATAAAGTAACTTGTTCAAAAATTATTGCATATATCACTACAGTGTATGTATAAATAAATCAACAAAAGTTTCACTCATACAGTTTGTGGCTCTTTATTAAATCTTTTAAATCATAAATAATTATTATTAAAGTAAAAACTTCTTGTTAGTCACCATGTTTACTTATAGTTGCATTGCAGTACTAACTGAAATATTTGGTATTGTATAGATAGTGATTTTACGAAATTATTATGTTTTGTCAAAATTATTCTTAGTTAATTAATATTAAATACATATTAATCTTGTTTTATATATTAAAATAGTTGATAACATTACATTTATTCAAATTTTACTGTAATCAGTACAGTTCTTGATATTTAGTGGTATATATTTTATTGAAGTGAAAATATTTTCAATATAATGACATAGATAATAATATAAGTATAAATATTTGGTTTTCCACTGAATATTGAAATCTCCTCATATCTCAAAATATCTGCGCACAAAATAAAAATTTGCGAACAAATAAGAAAAACCTAAACACATTTGTTCCTTGCGCACATTCATTTCAAAATGCGCACTTTTGCGCACAAAAACCAGCCCTAACTCCCGCAAAATGAAAGCAATAGTGTTTATTGATATATATTTATTTCAACTAAATATCAGCATTAGCTTGTGATCCGTTATTGTAATATAGTTGTCGATGTAGAGTCCGATAGAAAATTCAAATTTATTCAAACCAACTAGTAACTGAATTCTTTATTGTTATCTTCAAAAGATACAACTGCAAAAATTATATGATAATAGTTAAGATAATATTTAATTCCACTCCTATGTATGTAGCATTCAATATTATAGTAAATAACATCATTAGACAGTGATTCTCTTAGCATTCTACTTTCACTATATCCCGATGATTTAGAAGGCGCATTGACTTTGATAGACACTCATTAGATTGTTTTTTGCAGTATATAAGGATTCGCACCTAAATTTTTTACTACTCCTGATTTCAGATTTTTTATAACGATGAATGGTTGTTCTTGTTATCCATTTATAAATAAGACACGAAGAAATGAAGAGAAAATGTGTAAACATATATTAGCAGCAACACTAATTACCCAATGTGGTTTAGAATGTACTAAAATTGAATAAAAAACACAATATGATGAAGTATTAAAACTGGTCTGTTCTAAACTGAATAAACAGACACCTGAAATAGAGTTTTGACAATAAATATTTGTAAAAAGCAACAAGCTAAATGAATTTTAAAATATGCACTCTTTTTATTATTTTACCTTGAACTATTTATTTGTATTTTTCTTAATTTATAGTTTTAAATATTAATATCAATTCCGCTTCAAATGGGTTCATCTAATACAGTAAAGTTAGACATGGAATAATTATTTAAAGACTTTGATATAAATAAGTCTGGTGCTATTGATTCTTTGGAAATAGCATAATATATGAAACTTCATTATCCACAATATCCAGTGTAAATAATATCATTACTAATATCTCTTGTTGACAAAAATCACAATAACTTAATAGACAAAGAAGAATTTAAACAATTTTATAAAATTGTTCAAGCAAGTATATCTGAACTAGAAATAAAGTAAATAATTTATGCTGCTGTGTCTCATGCAACTGGTTCAACTTTAATATCTTGTGAGAAGGTATCATAAGTGCTAAATTGTTTGGAGGTCATAGACCCTCCATCATAATTCACTCAATAATCATATAATAAGGATGAATTCATTAATGAAATAAGCAAGTATATGTGATCAACTCAAATAATTATATATTTACAAAATAATATAAAATTATTAACATTATTAAGTATTTTAATAGTGTATTGATTTATTTTGATTGTTTAACATATACTTCTAAGTTGTTGTTGGTTACTTCCCGTAGAATCCACTTGATTGGATTTTGCCTTTTGCATCACACACATCGAAGCCTGACGGTACTTGTGGTGCAGCTCTTCTCTAACCTTACTTCATTGATTTCGTTTGTGGTAGCATTTCAGTTTGATTTTATGGGTTTATGAAATAATGATGGAATAATTAAATTGAGCCTTTATATTTTTGATGATTACAGCTCAAATCTCATTCTTTTAGTTAAAATATTAATAATGAAGTGATTATTATTATATTTATATTTCTATACATTTATAATTAACATAAGGTCAAGTATTATATAATATCAAATATTATATAATTTTGCTTTGTTTTGGACTATGTACTTGGTAACTTAATGAAACCTATATACTTAATTGATATACTTATTCTGAACTGTTATAGAAGATCTGATCATTAGAATCTATTTTAATGGTTTATAATGAACATTTTCTAAACATTCACAAACGACATGAAATTATAACATAGGTATTAGGTTTTTTTGTTAATACGTAATATGCTGCATTATATCACATTTTCTGTAATTCACATTCACATTCACAAGTGACGATACACAAATAGTTATTATTACACGAATTCATAAAAATAATATTTATGGCACTAGTTCAATTTTGCAAACACTCCAAAATGAATGTGAACTATAAATAAGACTATAGCATCGTTGTATTTTTCCAAGCAGCAGCTAAAGTTTTAGCGATTCCTGAGTTGGATTCAGAGCAAGAGTTAATAATTCTCCAAATCATGCTTTTGTCCGCACCCGACTATGCGTACTTCTGGAATTAGATGCAAAAAACATTAAATGTGAATAGAACATAGCTCTAACGTTTCTTTTTCGGCAATATCGTAGTGCGTGGTAAGATAAATTCTTGTTCCACCATTCACTGCTCCAATGATACTATTAACACCTAATAAAGCAGAACGTTCGCTTTAAACGACTCAAATATAATATTTAACAGCCAATTAAAATCGTGCATGACCAACAACGTCCAAACGCCAGTTAAGAACAACACAGTCAAACAACAGTAAAGTACTCACAACAACAGCCAAAACTTTCAAGCATTTTTGAAGCAAATCACCGTTCAAACCATTAAATCCTTCGTTTACAAAGAAATCGAGTTCAACAAAATACAGAACGAACTCGATAAAATGAACCAAGTCCAGAAAATAATGTTCTGGAACCAAGTCAAAACGCACATCCCAACGATGCAAACGCGCGATATAATTCACGCATTTGGCTAAATGCAAATTTACGATGTTGAATGAATGCAATGAAGAAATCTGAAGATTTTGCTAAAATCAATAAACTAAACAATTAATTCCAACGAGTGAAATATATTTAAATATTCAAACGGGTAATTACCATAAATTACTATTTAACTCTTTAAACTGAAGTGGTGCCTATCAGGCACTTGTTCCGTCAGCGTGGAATTATTTTAACCACTTATTTCAAATAATTGAATTTCCATAGGACTTCCCATAATATTTATTTTATAAAATATCGAGTGATTCACATAGTTAACAAATTCTTTCATTTATTGACATTTATAATATCATGATATTTACATATATTCTAACTTACTATTAAATTACCACACCCATAACATGCCCAACAATATCGCCCAATGATCAATGTGACTAAAATAACAGCCAATCAAAAAATCTAACGTTAAGTACAAGTGATGGCCTTGGTTCAAGTTACAAAAGGTAATAAAATATATAATGTTCTAAAATATTGGGCAGTAAGATCGAAATTTTAAAAAGGTCAATGATCATATAAATGGAACACGGTTCTGTGTTGTTGGCACGGGCTTGCGAAATGTTTGGAGTCGATTTTCATGACATTATTTTGCACTTCGCTTGCAAGTGACCCACTTTTAATTCGTCAACTATTAGACGAGGGAGTGGCCATGCAGACTTGAGTCACAATAATATGAGTTTTGATGTTGTACCTCAATAAAAGCAGATTAAAATCTGATTCTCCAAATGAAATCAAAATGACCGAATTCCAAATTCTACGTGAATTTTGAACATAAGTTGAATTCAGCTAGGATGAACACTTGATATAGCAACTCTATTTATCTGAAAATGAAGATGGGTCTGAAGACGTTCTCACTGTGACGACTTGTAGTAAAAGAGAAATGTCCTTCATTTCCTTAAATTCAAAGCCCGCTGGTGGTACGGCTGAGTTGAGTGATGGTAAGTCCTACTACGTTGGTATATACTTATACGACAACTTTGACCTGGATCTACGGAGGGAATGTGTTTCTGAAACTATGCTTTTCTGTTTAAAGGGTTAACTCCAGTTTATTATATTTCTTCAAATAAATAAACACTACTGTAATCATTATGGGAGTGGATAAGTTATGAAATTTATTTTATAATATATTGTAGCCACTAGTATGAATCGAAGTAATAACTATTAATTTCCCTCATATTCCATCTCCTTTTTATTCTAACTTTACTTCATCTTTTGTGTAATTTCGCAACTGAACTGTTTAAATGTCCTTCAAAATTCATCTGAATAATAATGGATGTCTTAAACTTCTATTCCCTCCATTTGACCCTGATTATCATTTTTCATCTATATAATATAATTATGGTATACATCACTAATATATGAATTTGATAACTAGAGGAAGGTATATTCCAGCGTGCCACATTTATTAAAGTTACAATATTTGATGCTTACTATAATAAATACAGAATTAATTTTTTAATTCAATTTTTTGTATTCAGTTAGTGATGGACTCTCGAAAACATAAAATATTTGTAAACTTCAGAGATATTATAATTGCTTACTAGTAGCTATTTGAGTACACGAATAAATTTTACTAGCCGGTCTCAACTTAATTGCAGACTCATAAATAATTACCTTTAGTACAAAATAAGCAAAAATGGACTGGAGTGAAACCATTTCTTTAGAAATAATTTTGTGTTTATTGAACTTATGAAGCTACCAATGTAAGGTATTGTGATTTTCAAACAATGTTGTCCAGTTAAATTTTGTGCTTTAAGTAACGAGTATGAAAATAGCAATAATGAGAAAATAATCTTTGACTTCGGTAATGAAGCCAGTGCTAAACCTATTAGTACCAACCTAGTTAAAAGCACCTATTTATTGTACGATAGATATCAACCAATTCGAGAATTAAAGTCGAACCAGAAATAAAAATTTTATCCGAAAATATTTTTACTTAGAATGCTACTATAGACTATTAGATGGAGAATATTGTATACCATTGATTAAATAACTATTAAATATATTGGCAGCTCAAGGTTCACTATAAAGCGAGTAATATTTGATCTATTGCTATTGTCATTTTGTCAAAATTAGTGTTAAAATTTATATCGGTCGGATCTATTAATTTGAATACATAGTTGAATAGAATATTAGCAAGCGCCTCTTTGAAATCATAGCAGCTTCTTTCGTAAGCCATAAATTAAACGATGTGTAAAAAAGTAGATTTGATACGAACCAAAGCTATTTATTTGGATTTGTAGCAACTATGTACATTTGTTCTCTTGATATTCCTTGTATCCTCTTTAAAACTGGATAAAGCTGTTGTGGATCAACATTAATTATTTAATCACTCTATTATTTTGTTTAGTAAAGGTAAGTGGATTAAAATTCAGATTATAAGTTATAAACTGGTTAGATTAAAGAGTATTATGTTAAAATAGGAAATACGGATAGATACCGTACCTGATTTTTCAAGTTATCACCAATAATGAGTTAAAATTCAGTATTTTCTTCACGTTAAATGATTGTTGAATTCAAAATTCAAATATCATTACAATTGAGGTAAATGAGAGTTTTAAGTTACAAAAAGTTAAAACTGATTCATTCAGTTTTTGAATTTTGCTCATGAAGCCGTTTTTGTATCATGGTGTTTATCAATAAATTTTAAGAACTTTTTGACTGGTTATAAGTGGTCATATGGGCTAATCGTGTCATTTTCCCCCTTGTTCTGGTCAACAATCTTGTTGCTATTCAATAATTACATTTATTATTTGGGGTGGTTATACCTATTACCTTGCAGGTATAATGTTGCAGTTGAAATCATAACATTATTTTATACTTTTATGTATCTGTTAGAATAATTTATTTATCAACTTTCGTCCTTTAAACGGTAAATACGATTTATCTGGGCATGTTTGGAGTGAAAATACAATCAAATATACAGCGTGTTTCCTGATAAATATAAATAATAACAATTAATTAATAATTTGTAATTATATAAAATCTTAAAATCTATTCTAGCGGGAAAAGAAATTAACTGTAATATTATTACATGATATTAAAAACATATTAAAAATATTGTTACACACTTCACAGTTAAATTAAAATGAAACCAGTAGTAAATAAACAAATATGTAATTTAAACAGAATGTGGACAATTCTTTTTTAAGTTGTAGAAACACAAACATAACATGTTATTAGGCGTATTGTGAAGTATTTATTTCACTTCATATGAAAAGAGGAATTGCTAAAACAAACAACAACTCAATTAATATAAGCATTACCTAATCCAATTACAGTTAAAATGTAGTGCTGGAAACGCTAAGCAACGAAGATACAAAATAAAACAAAAGTAACTTTGTTATTTAAGGAAATGTTTCAGATCTATCTCTTAGTGATAAGAAATGAACCTATTGTATAACATATATAGATATTAGTTAATGATTTACAAGTTAAGTTACTTAAACAAAAAAATATATATAAGTATTGAATCAAGTATTTTATAATTAAATATAATTATTGCTATATTATGTGGACAAGTTGAGAAAACTAAATTAATAGCTTTATGTTTTTTGCCAGATATTCTAGAAATAACTGTAGAATTTAAGGCAAGTGAGAAATAGTGTTATGTAATATGCAATATTTATAATTATAGTTGTTTCAGCATGTATTTCTACAGGTTTTTATTCAATAATATAATAATATAATAATTACGTAATAATTACGGACAAGCTAAAACAGCATAAAGAATCACTGATTATCAGTAATATACAGATGATGCGATAATTAATTATATTTTTGTAATTTACGCTAATTGTGTTTTATTATGTATTTTACCACTTTCTTTTTAATGTAAGAGTTCATTTAGAAACTGTAGATGATGCCGAATAATGTGAGGAACATTACAATCGCTGCTCACATCGATCACGGCAAGACCACGCTGTCCGATTCCTTATTAGCAACCAATGACATGCTCAACACTTCATAGCAGGGCAAGATTCGTTTGCTCGACTTTCTTCCAATTGAGCAGTAGCGTTTTATAACGGTGAAGTCCTCCTCCGTTTCCCTGGTTCATTTATCAACCAATTTCAGAGTCCAGTCCATGTTCTAGAAGGCTAAGGTGCCAACTTTAGTTCAACTATTCGACTCACCCGGCCACTGCGATTTCTCCCAAGAGGTGATGACCTCCCTCTCAATTTGTGACGGAGCCGTTCTCCTCATTGACGTTGTCGAGGGCGTTCGCAGTCAAACGTACTCGATTATTCAACAACTTCTTGCTCTTAAACTGGACATAGTCCTCTGCCTGAACAAGGTGGACAGGTTATTCGACGAGCTCAAGCTCACCTCTTTAGAGATCTTCTACAAGATACTGTAGACTATATCCGACGTGAACAAGATATTCCAGTAAATTGTTAAGCAGGACTACTTCCAGCTTGACAAGAACGTGATTATCGCGTGCGGTTACGCTGGATGGGGCTTCACCCTACCTGGGCTCGTTGATCAATTGAAAACAATGGACGCGCTCAAGGACATAGAGAACGAAGAGCTCGTATCGTATCTTGCCAGATCCGACTGCTATTTAACCACAAACGGGATCAAATTCGGACCAAACCAAAGCCCACTGCTGGTTCAAACTGTTCTCGACGGAATCCACTCGATATACGCTATCACTCAGGATCTCGAAAAGAACAAGAAGAAAATCATGAAAACATTCCTCAAAATGACGCAAAGGGAAATGCAATGGAGCTTCAACACACCATCATCGTGCAGAGAACACATTCTAAGTTAAGCTTTCCCACTTGGGAAACAAGTACTCGACTGCGTAATATTAAATATCAAGCCACCACACACCACTTAAAATAGCTATGTTAAAAAAGTTGAAAAATTTGACTGTGGGGATTTCGTAGCCCTATGCTCAAAGTAATTAACTGATATTGATGTTGAAGATTTCAACCACGAAGTTAAAAATACTGAACGATACATGTGCCTGATGCGTATTGTCAAATAGAACTAACTCAACCAGATGTTTTTGAACAAAGAATTCTAATGCATTAATGGTGTTAAATTCAAAATTATGGGACTGTTCTAACCACTTGGAAAAGTATTCAAGAGAATAAATTACTTCAATCTTACCGCTGGTATGATTATTGGTATTGAAACAGACGTTCAACTTCCAAATAATTGTATGATATTTTAATAACAAGTATAAAATACTGAAAATTAAGTTGATGAATTAGATGCACTTTCATTCAAAGCAAGTAACAAAGTTGACATCGTTTAAATATAACCTGAATAGATATCAGAATTGAAAGCAAAGTTTGTTAAAATTTAAGAAAAAGTACTTCAAGTGTAATAACCTCTAATTAATGTTACACTTGTTCCAGATTGTATTTAACATTACACAGACTTTATTGAAAAAGTTAAGCATTACGCTGAAAAGGAAATGAGCGTAAAATTTGAATTAAGCAAAGCTGGAGATATTTAACTAATCGTTTGCGGTGATGTACATTTAGACCTCTGCGTTGAAGCCATTAACAAAATAGTTGATTATGACTTTAGAATTGGATAAATCCACATGCAAGTTTTCGAAACTATTATTGATGGTTAAAGTATACTAAAGCAACAAAAATCCGGTACATATGAAGATATAGTTGTTGAACATTAATATGAAGTAGACTAGTTCCTTTAATTAGAATAAGAAACTCTTACAATAGCAACTTTATAATAAAAATTGATGAATTTCCCGTAATTGACTCAGTCTGAGCAGCAATAAGTTCTTCCTGTATATTTTTAAGAAATAGGTAAGCAGTATAAAAACATCAAACCAAAGTCTTCTGGAAATATTGTTGCATCTGAAGGATTGATAATTGCTGAAATAACTGAAGATGCAATAAATGCAGAGCGCTTCAAAGTCTTCATGTATGCATAATCTAATGTATAATAAGAAAATGCATACTATTAAGATGCATTTAATAATAAACTTTATTTCAATAACGATGTTCCTAATAAGTTAAGAAAACCAATATAAAAAGCATTTGAAGTAAATATGAGTTAAGGTCCGCTTTGCTTCGAATAAATGCGTGACGTTTCTGTTATTGTAGACTACGAATCAGAATAAATCCAAGTAACAAAAGAAAATTATTTTAATATGATTCAATCTAGTGTTGAACACTTTTTTATTAGACTTTCTGATAGTTTTGTCACACTCAACAACGATTTAACTGTTCTTTTGCGTGCCTCTTTAACTGAATCTAACTTACGTATTCTTGAACATCACTTTGAAGTGTAGATATCTATTTAGTAAGATATGATGCCAACACTAACAAAAATATTAACAAAGATTAGAGCAAAAGATGTTTAATATGATTGCAAAACAATTTATAATTAGCTTGTGGTAACAATAAACGCATTTGTCCCTGAGTCATATGGTCTTATGTTGGGTTCACTCTTAAGGTAAGAAACTTCTGGATACGCTTAATTATAATTTAAGAGTTAAAAATTCATAATGAACGAAGAAGATCCAAGACATGTCAATATAGCATTAACTGAAGAGGAAATAATTGAATTTGGAGTTCAAGGCAAGAATAAAAAATCAGATCAAAAAGCAGTAAAATCTAACACAAAAATGGTTGGAGAAAATGTAAAAATCGATGAAGATGTGGGCGCAAACATCGCTTAACGTATTGTTAATTAAGTATTGAGATAAAAGGGTTTATATGTTGGAGAAATCGTGGAAGATGCAGAAAAATAAAGAACCGTAAAAAGAAATAGGTGAAACATTTTGCCATATTAATTATTTCAACTTTTGTAATATTTCACTCCACAATAATGTCAGAATCTGAAAAAGACCTTCTTGAAGATTTCGAATTTCCTGAATCAATATCAGAATCAGAGGATAATAGCACAGTAAGCTTCGATTCACTCATGTTTAAATTTGTATTAAATGATACTATAACAGCTTTTGGAGATAATTATGTGTTTACTTTTGATTTAAATATGAGCTTGATAAATTAAACATAAATAGATTTCCCACACTTATCTGGAAATTCAAATGCTTATCCAGCCATAATGTTTGGAGATTTTGGATTAGGCATTTATGAATCAACAATCTACAAGTTTAATTAATAAAAAATTGAGAAATTTGTAGAACTCCCTAGTTAAGTAAATGGATTCTATAGTTATTATAACAATTTAATAATTTATTAATGCGAAGACTTGAAATTTAAATAATTTGATATAAATACTTAGAAAATTTCTCCGTATTTGCTATTAAATAACTTAAAACTTAAAGAGGAGTGCGCACTGATTAACAATACCGATAACTTATTATTATTTTAAAGATTTAGCTCAATTAGTTATGTCATTATTAACAATTAAACTCAGTAAGTAAAATTAAACAAACCCGGATATTAAATGATACCAAGAAGTATTAGAACAGACAGTGTTGTATTCGAGATAGATAATAAAGGTTACAAGTATTTAATTTAATCTTAATAATTTTCTGATTTGAAAGAAGAATATGAGTTGAAATCTTGGGAGGCGAATGGAAAATGTTATCATGATTGATATAATACAATTTTGTAATAATATTTTAATATGATTGAGAAGTATTGAGATATAGCCGAACCCGATGAATTACACAAATCGATGGAATGAATCCACAAAGTTACACAATTCGGGAGTGAATCCAATAAGTTACATGAATCTAAATATACGCGGCGATAAGTTACATAGGTGCACTAAATGTTACAGAGGTGCCCTAGTAATTACATTGGTGCACGATAAATTACATCACTCCAATGTCCTGGAAACGCTTCAATAACCACTTTTGAAATTTTAGAACCACCCCCGTTCTTAAACTGCATTCTATAAATATCAAGTCTTCTTTAAACTCAATATCGATCACTTTTGGATATTTCCATTTCTTCCATTTTTAAATTGGAATTAAATAAAATTTCAACTGTAAACGTTATAATTAATCATATTATAATTATCCACTTCTATATAATTATTAATATGAATGATAATTTGAGTTTATTAATATATTTATCAGTTTTATGAATGAATATATGTATTGTATCTTATAATAAATCAATAAATCAATAATCACTCTATAAATTTATAAATATATGTGTAATTTTGTATTCATTTAGTAATATTCTTATAGTTGCGATATAATTTTCATAATAATACTAAATTTTAGTGTATGATAGTATAATCATAGATAATTCTTGAATAGTAAATTGTTTTTTACTTCATAATTTAAAGAATAGCTATAATTTGAAGTGGATAATTATAATATGATTAATTATAACGTTTACAGTTGAAATTTTATTTAATTCCAATTTAAAAATGGAAGAAATGGAAATATCCAAAAGTGATCGATATTGAGTTTAAAGAAGACTTGATATTTATAGAATGCAGTTTAAGAACGGGGGTGGTTCTAAAATTTCAAAAGTGGTTATTGAAGCGTTTCCAGGACATTGGAGTGATGTAATTTATCGTGCACCAATGTAATTACTAGGGCACCTCTGTAACATTTAGTGCACCTATGTAACTTATCGCCGCGTATATTTAGATTCATGTAACTTATTGGATTCACTCCCGAATTGTGTAACTTTGTGGATTCATTCCATCGATTTGTGTAATTCATCGGGTTCGGCTATAATTAGTATTTTTGTCTTAATGCGTCATATATCTATTTATTTTATAAATACTATTTTAAAATCGGTTAAATGTAATACTACTATACTTTGAAGTAACTAACAGTTATTATATTTGTTTTTTAGTAAAAACAAACATTCCAATGAATGTGGCGCAGTTGCAAAATTATGAAAATTATTATAATATTTACTTATATTTTTATGATATCACTCCATCTCTTTTGAAAAATGACTACATAAGTTTTGAGAATTCACTTTCCGGGCGAATTTGTGGTGGTAAAAGCAGACAATAATATATATTGTCTTGGTAGAGTATGTATATATAATTTCTTAACTTTTTCTAACACAATAGATAATATCACCGTTTGAGGCCGAATAAGCTCCAGATGATCAATAATTGTACTATAACGTGTATTATTTGCACAACAGCAAGTCAAAAATGTATGTATAAATTTTAATAATTATTTGAGCTAACACAATAGATTGAGTCAAAAATAAATATTAGCGTATGATTTGTTGGATTGCAGAGGGTTTCCGCAGCCACATTCAAAATTATATCCAAAATATTCACTTTTGTTAGATTAAATAGTTTAGTATTCGTCTTTGATAGCATTTTCACAATCAAGTTATCCGCCTGTTGGAGCGATACCACTCGGTTGTCCGTTAGAAATTTAGAATGATATTCGATATTTTAAAGCAGCCTCTTGGATTGTTACTCAATATGATAAGGACGAATTGAACGGAGCTGCTTAAAACGACTAAAGCGTTATTTGCTATAGAACTATGAACGAACCGAGGAGTGTTCAATTACATATCGATCAGCTCGCAGCTTAAATTGAAGGAGCCGACAAAGGAGAAATTCAATTCTCAGAACAAATCTCAACTCTAATTAAAGACAATACAAAATTTGTAAAAGGATTTAAAGCTGAGAAATATCATCTCAACCCACAAGAATTTAACGGATAAGTGTATTAACAAGTAAATAAACTTAAGTCCTTCCTAGATAAAAATTAAGTAGTTCAGAAAAAACACCATTATATGGAAGAATCGAGTTTTTAACTGTTTGACGCAATAAGAATATAATCACTTGGTAGTGCTACAGTATTACTTGTCGCAAAAATTTGGACAGTAGATACGGATTTTCTCCCACATGTTGTTGTCGACGGATTAGTACTACAATAACATATTGATAAAAGTTACATAAGCACAGGTTTATCAATAAGTGTTCCATTAAGCGATTATACTCTAATTGAATCAGTTGATAGGGCACCAGCGATTACTTTGGTTCACGGAAAAAATACAATGTATAAATTACCAATGGGATTGGATTCGCAATCCCAAATTGAATTTACTCATATCAAACCATTAATTAAAAATCATAAATCAAATTATATTGGAAATAATAATTTAACAGAACAGTAAGGTTCTGAAACTATGGATATTTAAGATTGCTTGTTTTAAACTGTAGAACCAGATTAAGATGGGTTTGCTATGGGCGAACGCATAGCTACTCCAATAATAATAAGTGCATTATTAATTCCAGAAGATCAAAGAAGTCCTGCAGTTATTTAAAGTTATTTATTGAATAACGATGAAACTCCAGCGAAAGACTTATATACTATCTCAAAAAATTCGTTTATACCATAAATTCCTTAATTTGGATGGAAAGCAGTATTTGGCAAGTTTTTGCCTGATCACCTAATAAATAAAAAATTATTTTAAGTATCATGTGAGGTTAATTAAGAAAAGGACGTTGACTATATTGTATGCGACTCAAATAAAGTATTTCTACAAAAGAACGTTCCTTAACCCTATAACTGCTAATTATGTTAATAGTAAATATAGTCTCTTTCTCTACAAGCAGATCCATCATTAAACGTAATTAATGAGATATAAATAGCGCAATAAACTAAAATGAGATAAATTTAAATTACAAATAACAGAGTAGGTGGATGTGTTCATTGTTAATATTGTGGTTCTGCATACCATGCTGGGTGTATTACAAATAAATTACAAACATACTAAGAAAGATTTATAAAGATGCTACTAACATGTAGATATTAATTTAATGAAATGAATACACCATGTATTAAATGTCGAAAATAATGGGCACTTAATAATTCGATAGTTACAATTGATCCAAATAATTTTCTTCAATGTTATATTAGAGATTAAATCAGATTTACAAAACCTATCTATTAAGAGAATTCTGCTCTGAATGCTATATTTTAATAATAAAAGATAGATAAGATTAAATTGATAGAATTCAAAGCATATCTTGCTAATTGGCATTTAACAGAAGCTTTATCTTCGTTTACTGTATTAAGAGGATCAACCTCTCAAATTGAGTTTCTAAAATTCGTTGGAAACATGAGAGTGCTTATGGTTAAAGATTAGTTAATTTTATCAAGTTTTCAGTTAGATGAGTAAGAGGCTTTGCAGCCACCAGAGTATTCATTAATTAATCAGAGCAATAACATGGATTTTGTGTTGGAGGTGTTTAATTCGGCGTGGTCTATTTAGTACAAAAACTAGGTGAATATTTACTTCGTAGGTGCTCCTGCGTATGACATCAAGTACACTCTCATCCAAGGAGCTGATTTAGCGCAAACCCTTGAGTTGATGCAGGCTTCGCAGCAACCTAACAATTCGCAGTCATCAACTCAGTAATCTCAAACTCAGCAATCATAATTAACCATAGTTGTCCCAGCAGCGGTTAAGCAGAAGCGCACACCAAGAGTTCTTAAATTAGCTAGAACTGATGAAGTAAAAACAGAGTTAAAACAGATTGAGAAGCAAGCACCTTAGTTATAATATAAAACACTCGAGGTAGACGGCGATTTACAATTGAATGACAAAATAGCGATGACCTCGGTTTATTAGAACATAATTTAGCAATTAGATCAGATTCCAGAGCAGATTCTGTCTTACGCGCCCAAGCAGGACGGTGTGTTCTCCAAGCCGAAGCCGAACGCACCTCCAGTAATTTCCGGTATACAGCAGTCCGTGAACTATTTGAAGTAGAATCAGGTCAAACCCCTTGAAAGTCAAACACCAATTCATGTTGACCTAACGAGAACTTTATTAAATGCTGACAGGTTCATAATGGAGTTAAACGGGGAGCCCATTCAAGACAAAAACGAGCTCTCCGTTTTCATATTAAAAGCGCTCAAGAAACTAAATCAGGTTCAGAATGTGAAAGGGGGTCAAATAATTTAGTCGAATGCAATAAACTAATTCGTTCAGCAGTTAAATATAGCTTAATTACAAGAATAAATAGCTTAGAGCTAAAAGCTCAAAAACGAGCACTAAGCTGAACTAAACAAAAAACAATAAGAGGTGAAAACAATCGAAGAGCAAATAAATAAACTTCAAAACAAACTTCAAAGCCAAGCATTTGATTTGGAAAAACTCTTGGGAGAAAAAATACAAACGGAAAAAACAATTCAAATGGCTGTAAAAGAATTCGAAGGAATACAAAACGAACTCGAAATTAAAGTTAACAACGAAGAAGCAGGGAAAGACCTATACTGGATACAAAACATGAAACTCATGCTCATGAAAGACATCATCAACTCAATTGAATGAAAAGTGAACCCGTATAAAGGAAATACACGTATTAATATACATATATACATTACAACTGTTATATAACTGTTATAATAATTCAAATTTATTACAGTTATGGGAGGTGGAATTGCTTTTTCTTGTTTACTATGTGAGTAATTATATATTAAAATATTTTGCCACTTCTAATGCGGATGACAAATTCCAATAAATAATCTCAAGTTGGAGATTATTCATGAACTACTCATTAACACAAGAGGGCCAAAAATATGATTTCGATCGTATTAGACCATAATCGACTATTCAAAGTCGGTATTTAATATTCCAAAAAGGAAAAATAGAAATTACCACATGCAATAAAAGGACGGCAATGACAAAAATAAACGCGGTAGAAGATGTTTAGGGAAGGTCAACTAATTCACTTAACAAACTTAGGCAGTTCTGAAGCGTTTGTATTCTCTTCATTTCTGGGTCCAACGGATGAATTCATAAAATATTGTACCAATCTGAACTAGTTATATCACTTGTTTAAGATGTCCCTGTGTAATTTCTACGTTTTAGTCAACAAAACTAATTTATGAAAGATTTTATCTCGAAAATATATGGTAGTTAAGCCTGATTGGAGAAAAGAATAAGAGGATCCAATGATTGGTATACGGACGCAATATGTAATTTATAACTAGTAGCGCAAGCACTGGACCTGCAGAGGACCTCGGTGTTCATCTTCAACTGGGTCAATCTGAACGATTTTAGGTATTTCTTAATCACGAAAAACAATGGAGGACTTTTTCTTTCAATCTCAACCGGGAGCTCAAGATGAAGTATTGGTACTTCGCTTAATTAGAATTATAATTCAGGTAGTTACAGTCGCTTTCATTCTCAATATTCAAATAATGAATGCATTTTTGTTTCTTGAAGAATGGAATCAAGTGGGTTAGTCGGGCCCAGCATTAAATAATATATTGATGCTACTCTAAAACAACAGTTATTTTACTTATGATCTTCCACTTCCATTTCATAATGAGAAATCAATTTTCTTGATTGTTAAATTATACAACGTTAGGTAAAGTTGAAACTTATTATTGAAGTATATACAGAGTTATATACGTTAATTATTGTAGCACAGCTATCCAAGGCTCAACCAGGCCTTGATGTGATTGAAGCACTTTACAAATCAATAGTAAATAGAGTTAATGAGTGTATTGATGAGGAGGGAGAACACACTCATTATTGAGCCGGGCAGTGATATAAGTAAGATTCAAATAATAAACTTCATTCTTCTTCCTAATTCAAAAAAGCATTTCGAGGGCCCACCACTGTAAATTATTTCAAACAATTTGTTTATTTTGCAATTCGAATTGAACTTAAACATTATATTTTATTATTGCAAACATAATTGGCCCAAAATTTCAATTCACTTCTAATATGAAATGTACAAATTAAACACGGACACCATTGAAATGCGCGATACCAGTAATGCAACTCAGAAATTAATAGTCATAATAATCATTAACTGCTAATATGTAAGCAAATAAACCACCACCAATTATTAGAGTTGAAGATAAGATTTCTGCATTAGCACATGTCAAAACTGGTTTTGGTCATAATAGAAATCTTGGTTCAAATTTTGACAAATAAAAGATAGAAAATGAAAAATTGGCCACATTGAGATAATTACCAATTCAAAGTGTTAATGATTCTTAACATTTAAGTGTAGCATCATGGTTTATTGATATTAAAGATAACTTAGAACTGTCATTTGAATGAAGTGATGGATGATGTATTTTATCTTTATACTTTGAATAAATAGTGACAAAATATATTATTTACATTTAAACTTATTGATTATATTTATTGTTAGATTGTTGGTAAGTAAATAATGTTATCATATCCAAAACTTTTGAAAACGTCATAGTAATAACATATTATGTAATACCATAACAATCTATAACACGTACAAGAATATTTTTCAAAGTATATCACTACTCTCTGAATTAGTCAAAGTTTTGGGGCATTTGTCTTCCAAAAATATTATCTGCAACATTTGGTCCTCCAAATCCGAAAGGCGCTCTAGGTTAACCAAATCTAAATCCCTAAGCAGGTCCAAAAAGGTGATCTCTCTGTTAACCAAATTCTGGATTGGGTCTGTGTTCGAAATCTAATGGTCCTCTTACAGGTCCTCCTACGCCAATAATATCCCCAAATGGAGGCTATATAAACATATCGCCTTATTAACGAGGTGCTAAACCCATAAAGTCACCTAATTAACGACGTCTAAACGAACTTTAAGAATTTATTCGTATTTATTTCAATGAAAACTCTTCTTTAAATAGTTTTTAGAAGGGTTCGATATCCTAACAAGTCATATTAAAAATGTCAGTGAATGATTGTAGATTAGATTATAATTGCTACATTTTAGTTGGCTATTCAAATCTGCCGAATTTATTTTATTTATTTAATTGTTTAAAGCAAATTCTTTGTATTTCATTTTGATATATTTAATTTCTTCTTTCAAAAAAGTTATCATCAACAAAAAGATCCATTATTTCTTTGGAGTATTCTATTCCGTTATTTACAAATTTAAAGTTGTTCTTAAACTTATTCGATTCGTCAAAAGCGTAGTATTTAACAGTAATTGGGTTTAATGTTAAGTCTGTTACACAACACGTACCATTTTGCAAACTAAAAACACTTAATCCTTATGCTGGAACAATATTTTCTATTTATTTACCTACATGAAGTAACAAACAAGAGTTTTCTTATAATACAACAATAAAGTAAACATTAGAATTGCTTTCTTTCTCGATTATACGCGCAATAGCATTTTAACCATAACTGTACAGGGCAACTTAATATGGTTGAATTAGTTTTTTATCAATATAAAACTTCTTTTCAACAAACTTATTTAGAACTGGATTGTATAAAAAGAATTACTTTTCGTTGGTCGTTAGTATTTGGTCATTGTATACGCAAATTCTAACATAGCCAGAACCATACTCTCCCGGTATTTTCTGTAGCTCTTTGAACTTGAAAAGATCAACACGGAAAAGAATATCGTGTAAAAGAGCGTAAACAGTATTATTACAATACCATAATTAATCGTAATTGTTAAATCTATCAATTGAGATTTTATTATTGAATCTTTATTGCGATATTTTTCCTAAAATGAAGTTTATTGGAACTCTTTCCAGTACGTTTTTGTTCATATCAGTTACGTAGGCATGCGAGCCCTTGTAGAATATTAGTTTATTTTCAAGCTGATACGAATTTTAAAACACAAATTTATCTGGAGTAATTTCGGGGTACATTTTAGTAATCACCGATTCCAAAGGTACTTTGGGTGGCATTTTTGCTTGCATTTCTTCATAAATCTTGTTTCTTCTCAGATTAAAGTTATCATAGTCTGGAAGTATCTTCCTCATAGATTCTAATTCGTACTCTGTAACGTAATTATTCGTTTAAACACTACTGCTATAATTTTCAAAGCAATAAGAAACTTGTATCTGATCTTATGTTAAGTCCAACACTAACTTTGCGCTATCGTTATCAAGTTAAAACACTTAAAACCCTGAACTAGCTATTAACGGCTTCAAAATGGAACCGCTGAACAGTAACTTACAGTTTGGTTCACCAATCTCAAACAACATTTGACGTTTATTCCACTCAGTGCTGATGGTTGAGTGCCCATTAAAGTCATAAAGAACAACATTATAAGGTATTATTTCTTGATCGTCGAAATAAAACTTCATTTCTTCAAACTTGTTGTCAAGCTTGAAGAATTGTCTTTCATTTGTTACCAATATCTAATTGTTGAATAAGCACATTTTAGCAAATCCAGAAGACTTATTTTCAGGAATCCTATCAATGAACGTAAAATTATTCATGTCTATTTAGAACAGATTGTCTCTGATCAAAGTATAGAAATTATTATTTAAGTAAATTAATCTATTGTATTGCGTGTTTGATCTGGCAAAATATCGATTTTGATCTAAATATTCACCTTAAGTATCATTTGTATACTTTATGTCAAAGCTATCCACGACATCATTATTTTCGTCTGTCACCAATAGTTTTTATGACGTATATTTTATGACGTAGTTGTTTAACTGATATGGATTTGTAAGGAATACATCCATCTTTGGAGTGGAATTGGATAATATAATAAATTTCTGTGTGATTCTTTCAAATATATGACAATTTATATCAACCTATCATACTACATTACCTCGAATGCAGACCCCCACCCCTATTCACTTACAGACCCCAAAAGCGCTCAGTTACAGACCCCATCAATATTTATGAATAAAAAGGTGTATAAGAAATATGGGCTAAAAACAGCCAGATTTGCTCTCACTTATAGACCCTTTGATATTTTTTGGGAAATCAACAGAGGGTCTGTAAGTGAATAGGGGTGGGGGTCTGCATTCGAGGTAATGTAGTATAACTTTGGTTAACTAAAGAACAAATTTCCCCCTATAAATGAAATTGTCAATTATTATATTTATGGCAATTATCTTTAAACCTGTATACAGCAATGGACACTGTATAATATAATATAATGAATATACAACAAATTATCGGTATAATATTGATTGTATTTTGTCAACACACATGTTAGAGTAATCAATAAAATAGTCTAGATCCAGATTAAAAATAACACATTATTTGTTTATATTTGTTTAAATGTCACATTTATATTTAATCGATTTAAAACATACAATAAGAATTATAAAGAATTATATGTATTTATCGATATATAATAAAATTCACTTCTCAAATAATAATGAAAACATAGATAAAGACTTCACCCTCTAAAACAGCAATACCTGTGATGTAACTTAAGAATTAGTCTTCTTATTCGTCGTTTTCTTCATATTCTGATAATAGATCAGTAAATTTGATATCTAGTAAAATGGCGGATCGACGTATTTCAATAGCGCATGGAAAATAAATTGGGAGTTAGTATTAAATACAAAAAATTGCAGAAGAGAAGCAAATGACAACGAAGGCGCTGACATCTTTGCGGACGCTCCCAATAGCCGGGTCTAACAATTCTCAAGAGTAAAGTCAAACTCCTTCCTGGTACATTGACATGAAGGAGGATTTTAGTATAATTGAGGAGTGATATTTATATATTTATAACAATTGCTACACAATCAACCTGATTTGAGAATATAATTATAAAATTTATATTATACGCTTTGATGTTATCTCATAATAAGAAATAAAAATCATTTATTTACTTAATGCACTGGAATTTCTGAGGATTTTATCAAATACTAAATCTCTAAACTCACTCTTCTTCTTTGTTCTATTCTTGAATGGTTCTAATTTGCTTTACTAGTGTTTCTTTCCTATTCTGCAAGGAAATGATTTGACTTTGAATTGACGATGTTTGACTAAAGAAACTGCTCTTTTCAACGGTGATTTGTTGAATTTCGTCTTTGAGTTGTTTTATTTTCATTTGGAGTTCCTTCTTCGTTTTTTCGTTTTCGTTTTGAACCGGTTTTATTTTCTTCGTCCGTTTTACGATTTCCTGATTCTGTAACTGAAGATTCAGAAGCGTTTTGTGGAGTGAACGGAACTTGAGCTTCAGATTGTAGGAAGCGGAGGTGCTGTTTTGGAGCGGGAGGGGTAAATCGGGGGCTGGTGAAGTAGTTGGTACTTGAGGTTATGGAGAAAGTGGATTTGCCTCAATTTCGGTTAGATTCTGCAATTCGTGTTTTAGGACTCTGTTACGGGCTAAGAGATCACTGTGGTCTTGCTGCAATTACTGATTGAGTTGAAGCTTTGCGTTTATTTGATCAAACAGAAGGTGGTATTTAGCTGCTGGAATGTTCACACGATGGCGAGCACAAACATCGATTAAGGAATCTAGAATTTATTGAACATGTCTCTACTTGCTCATAAGAGCGTTTTATTTATTGAAATCGGAAATAGTTAGGTTGTTTAGGTTCCTGAGAATATATTTTGTCTTTTTACAGTTACATTGAAGCGGAATGAAAATTATATTAATTTATATAGCCTATATAACTTATGTTATACTACACCTCCTTTAATTGAAAGATCCAAACAGCTAAAACTTTCGTCAGTCACACAAATTCCTAACACGGAGATATAATTTTATTTTAAAGCACTTAACACATATACCATTCTTCAAACATTTATATTTATAAATCTTAATTCATCAATAATAATATAACAAGTCACATATTAATAGAAAATGGATATTATACACATATATTCATTTGCCAGTTCAAAACATTGTTACTCACTATAATCATTATAATCCTTCAAATAGTTGAATTAATATCTAAATCTTCCAGCTTTAAATCATCAGAATCCCGGCATGGCGCATATCTAAGTCTTTAGAATAGTTGAGTATCAGAGATTACATTAGTATCGTGGGTGTTATTGGAATCGCTTTCATCTAGAACATCATATTTGTAAATCGGACTTTTTTCATTAATTTGACTTGACCAAAGGTTTCCAAGACATTTTGATAGCTGTATTCGAGAATTCTATTTTCGCTTTTACAAAGTGTTGAACGAATTGTTGAATGTCTGATTGTTGGAGCTGAATTCCACGTAACTGTTTAGCGATTTAAGCTTCTGAAAGTCTATCTGCTTTATTTTCTACTTTGCAAATATCTAATCAATGTGTTATTACTTCTTATTTTTAACTACATAGTTCATTTCAATGTTGAAGTGTAATTAGTTTAAATTTATATTATTATAATCATTATTAGAGTTATTAAAATCTAAATATATAGTTTATAATAAGCAAATCTAGATCTATTTTTAGATGTAATATTATTAAAATGTAATATATTTCCCAAAGTTTTGCTAACATATTTGTTATTTATATATTTCCCTGTGTATTATTAGTGTGTTTACAACACAAAACAACATACTAAAAATAGAAATAGTTTTTAAATAATGTATGTTTATATTTTCTGTTATATTATATTAAATTCATTTTTGTTTCAAAAGTTACTGAAGACAAATACAGATTAGTTATGACCTTATTATAAAGGAGCTCTACAATTTTTTGTTAACGCGTTTGTACAGCCATCCCAAAAATTATTAATTATCAAGTTATTCGTAGTACAATCTTGAAGACTTAAACCGATTTGTTAAAAATGTTACTGAGTATGATTAATGCTATCATTATATTGTATTTAGATAGCTACACAAAAACGCTTCCACAAACTAGTCTCGATATACACCATATTTTAGAATTAAGTAAAATAACTCTTAATTATACACAATAGTATTATTAAAATATTACTACATAACCTTGCTTGTAAGGGAGTAGCCTGTTTCATCCTTATAAACAAAAATGTATCTTGGGAAATGTCGAATTTGAATGATTAATGGATATGGTTATTAATGGTCAAATAACGTGGCTAAAACGTATGGAATTTGACACTTGCTTATAAGAGAGTTTTGCATGATGCCCTTATAAGCGAGTTGACCTTCACCCTATAAGCGAAATAGCACCTCCCTTACAAGCAAGGTAATGTAGTAATATTATAATGTAATATTCTCATTTTGCGTCTGGACTGTTATGATTGATGAGATGGAATGATTAAATTGAGTACTTATGATAAGTTAGATAATATATGGTATAATATGGTTAATAATTATATATTCCAATTATGATCAAAAGATTATCTATCTTAGTATATACTATATTATATTTATATTGTACAGAATTAAATATTGTATAGTTTATATTGTAGTATATACTATTATATATACTATAATATTCTGTTACAGGTTAGATTCGATAAAATTAATTGCAAATTAAGCAGTACAATACAAATTAAATTAAACTCACAACAATTCACAACACCTCTTTATCTAGAACATGGTTTAATTTATGGTCACTTTAAACTACATTGCATAGTTAGCTCCTCTTGAAGCTGCAGCCAAGAATAATCAGTGGTACGGAACTGAATCTCATGAGTGCGTAGCTCTAGTCAAACCGTGGATCCCAGACAAGACAACAAAACAATGGAAAAGAGGGGCTCAAGTCAAGGGCAACAAAGGTCTCGCTACTGGAACCTGTATCGCTTCATTCCAGTATAGCCCATCCAAGGGCTACTTATATGGTGAAGATATTAACGGACATGCTGTCTAGGTCCAAGACTACTATTGTATGTATGGTGTCACTATTTGTGAACGATGGAATGTGCAAAATAAATGAACACGAAATCCTAATTGATATTTAAAATATTAATTAATATATTCTACTTCATTATATATAAAAATATATTTCTTAATGAAGGTAATTAACTAATGAAATGAATGACTTATTTAAATATGATTCTAATCATAAAATAACTTGAAATTAAATAAATATTATATTATCAACATATATTATAGTATATAATCTAGCAAAAAACATTACATAAATGTTAATTCTTTGTTAAATGTATATTTTAAATGCAAATCACGCTATTTCTTCGTCATCTAGTTCCAGCTATTTGATCTTTTTCGGGTCGAATCCTTTCTTGAGGGATTCGTTAGCTGCTTGTCCCGTTTTCATCAGAAACAGCAGTGAAATAATAATAAGTGCGGTGTACACGCTAATTACGATCATCATCGAGTGATCAAATGCGTTTATCTTGCTCTGTCCGTTTTTAACGAATAACTAACTACATGACTTGATAATCATGGAGGTTATGCTCAGACTAATGGTCGTCCCGAGCTTTCTGCACGTATTTGGCACCGCTGAGATGCTAGCAGCGTACTTCACCGGTACCAGGCAGCACATAATAGGCGGGATAGCAAAATTCGGTGTCGCGAACATCAAAACCACCACCAAAAACATGACCATGAAGAACCAGAAGTTAAACGGAGCAAAAATGAACACCCCGAATGAAACGATACTCAAAACGTAACTCCAAACCAAAACGGTCTTGTTCAGATATTTCTTTGTTATTTTGGGCACCGCGAACGTCAAAAGGGTTGAAACGGCGCCCGAAACTGAGAGGAATATTCCAGCATAACTCGAATTCTGAGCGTGAGCGGCCACATACTGAGGGAGAACGAAGGTAATTCCGGATGAAATCACCGCTCCAATCGCTGAAAGGATGGCGTATTGCGAAATTGGTGTTTTCATTATGTTAAGGGGTAGAATGGGATCTTATGCGTGGAGCTCAATGTAATAAAATAGAATAAAAGCAATTATTGAGACAGCGAAGAGGGTGCCGGCTAACCAATATATGGGCTCGCTCAAGAAAGTGAAAGATAAATCCAGAGCACCAGCGGCGATGAAAATGGTGAGCATTCCACCGAGATCCACGCTGCACTTCTTGGCTGAAGATTTTCGTGGAGGATTCCTGTACGGAATCAAAGTTATTATGGAAAGCAAAGCAGAAACACCACAAATGAGGAAAATAAGACGCCAGCTAACTTTTATGATAAACGTGGCAATAAAGGGCAGAATAACGCTAAACCCAGTGCAAATCGAAGCGGTATACATCATGTAACTCTGCGCTTTCTCTGGCGGTGAAAGCTATCTGATCAAAGCAATTCGAGCTGCAGTCGCTCCAGCGAAACAAGACCCTATTACGAAGTGAATGGCACACATGGCATAGAAGTTCTTCACAAAATAAATTCCCACATAACCCAAAGCCATACAAGACAAATACAGATACATGGCCGAAACTTATCCCATCGAATCTGCCAGTTTCGCCAATGGAATCGATGTGGCAGCGATGGCCAAATTGTAGGCGGTGATCATCCACTGGGATATGGACCCGTCTATTTTAAATTCTTCTTGAATTTTGGGAAGAGCCAGATTCATGGCCGTAGAATCCAAATAGCAAGACAGCAAAACGAAGAATATCAGAGGCAAAAACGCAGGATACGAGGTTCCAGCTGGCTTGTAGATATCTTTACATGACCTTCTTGGCTTGATATTTTCAGTTGTCAAGAGTGATTGATATTCTGCTGATTCGCTTTGGGACATTTGTGGAGTGAGTTGCATTTACTATATCATCTTAATTATTATGAAATATAAATTGTAGCAAAAATCGAGATTGAGATAGTGTTTTAAATTTGGGATACTACTTTGAAATATGTATATACTTTCTTGTATATACACATGAAAACCGAAAAATATCATTATTATATTTCTATCACATCTCATAAACTCCATCATCAAAATCGCTTACTTCTTAATCTTACTCCTATTCATTAACTTCTTCTTGCTCTTCTTCTTCATAAGTTTCACTACTGTTTTCATCACCATGGCAACCACAATTACATCCGCATTAATGTTCGTGCTCTTCGTTTTCAGCTGCTTCAACAGCTTATGCTTTTTCAGTTTTGAATTTGATATCAATTTTTTGAGCTGCCCAGATATTCAGTAGTTCACACTGATCTTCAGCATCTTCCAAAAGTTAATAATCTCCAGCTTAAAATCTAAAGAAGCCTTCAAATATCCATTCAGCTATCTTATAACCGTCAGAAGCTGAAAATGTATAGTCAAAATCAACATCGACTTCATCGATAATATAACCAGCTAATTCGTCTATGGAGATATCTTCATACGAAAAATAGTCTAAAATCTCCTATAAAACTTCTGGAATAGTTGAAGCGAATTCGGTATGTTCACTAAATGGTTTATATGCAGCTGAAAGTATTCTACGTATATATTGAGTGAATAATTGCTACGAATATTTTTAAGCAGTCTCTCTAACTGGGGTATTAGCTGGCATAGATTATAACTCTCCTTTAATACAAATATTGTATTTCATGTCAATGGAGTGTAAAATTATATTAGGTTATAATTTATGTTTAATCTGAATACATGACCACTTCTGAAATGAATGAAATTATAAGTATTATCAGTTAAATATTTAATGATTGTGATTATGATGAAATCATTGAAAGCCTGAACTAACTTTACAAATAATCAAAAAATTATAGTGATTTTAAAGAAATAGCGCCTTCATTAACTTAAATATAATTTGATAAACTTGTTTCATTCTTTGAAAATGAGTATTAACAAGTATAAGTATTCTAAGATGAAGAATAACTATTTGTAAATTAGTTATATAATGAGTAGATTCGATAGGAATAAAGAAATAGTGAAATAGAACCTAAATCAATAATTGCTCTTCCTCCGAAACAATACTTCACTGATCATATAGTGTATTCGATAGACACTAATACTCAGCGTTAAAACCCTGAGTTGGTTAAGTTATAATAATTACCAATTTAGCTGCAAATTTTTAAAACTGATTTGAATGCGATTTAATCTCTTTCGTTACCTTACATTGTGCAGGACATGAATTTATTAGTCACTGCTCCAACTTCGTCTGGGAAAACGTTAATTGGCTTTATGTCCATCGCACTTAAATAGGGCATTAGTTTCTACTTGGTGCCAACCAAGGCGTTAGCATTCGAAATTTATACGAAACTGCAGCTTTATTTCAGCAATGTGCAAATAGCAACTGGTGACACCGATTCTCCTGATTTAACATGTTAGAATTCAGTCATAGTAGCTACATATGAAAAGTTTGATATTTTAAGCTCAAATAATAGCACACTACTTCCCTCCGTTATAATAATGGACGAAATTCACACGATAAACGACGAACAGAGGGGAGCAGTTGTAGAATAAATCATAATGCGCTCAAAATCAAAACTTTCAAGCACAAGAATTATCGGATTATCGGCCACAATTTCGAACACGAACGAAATTAAACGGTTTTTGAACGCAGAATTACTCATTTTTGGTGAGGAATTCAGACCAGTTCAGATTAACAAGAAAATAATCGGAATTATTGAGCCGAACTACGTTAAAGCCCAAAATATCTACAAAAGGATTCTTAATGAACAAATATTGTTTTACAAGGAGTCAATCATCGTATTCGTTCAGAGCAGGCTCCAAACAATCAGCATCGCCCAGGAAATAGCAAAAACAATAAGCACTGAACAGAAACTAACATATGTAAGCGAGAACCCAGTTCTTAACCTGTGCATGCAAAAAGGTGTCGCATTCCACAACGCATCAATGCCAAAACAAGACAGAACTATTGTTGAAAAACTGTTCCTGGAAAATAAAATCAATATTCTCGTATCAACGTCAACACTTGCAATTGGTGTAAACTTACCAGCAGAAAACATAATTATTTACAAAACTGATGTGTACAACCCACAAGAATAGTGCTTTTGCAGAATGAAGCAATAAGACATACAGTAAATGGTTGGAAGATGCGGCAGACCATAGTTTTGCGATAAAGGAACTGCAATAATAATAACAAATCAATAATCTGCAAATAGCTACGCGACAACATAAAATTTTGAAGTCAGCAGTAATTAGGGAATAAAATATTGAAAGCCATTAACCAATATATTGATGGGTCCATAACTCTTGATGAACTGCAACATTGGTACGACTAATCACTTTATTCGCTGTAAGTGCTAGATTCAAATAATATCTTAAAACAAGCTTTATCTGTTCTAATCTAAATTAATATTTTAAAATATGAAAATGGAGTATTTTACCAAACTGATTTGGGAAAACTTGCTAAAAAGTTTTATATTAGTCCTCAGTCTGCGTATTAACTCAATGCTTCATTATCAACTTCTATACAGGATCGCTTCAACTTTTTGAATATTTTATTCCAAGCTTAAGAATTCAAATTCTTGAGAATTTCTAGATCTGAAGTGTATGAAGTGCAGAAATTCTCTGGCCACTTCAAAAATGTTGATAAATTTATTTACTTGTTATTTACGTAGTAACCTGATTTAGATTCATTGAAAGCTGATAGAGTTCTGATATTTAACACTATTGATAGAATAATGGGATGTGTAACACAGTTGTGCGTGTAATTGCGTAAATTGCAATTTTTGCTTATTCAAATGGAAATTAAATCTGATTTAGCTGAACAAGAAAAGATTGACATTGGAGAAGATGTCCCTATTCCAATGTACAAGTGGAACAGTAAGTACTTTGCTAAGCAGCCGAATCACGTCCCTCAAGATTTGAGGTTGGTTAAAGAAAAATATCCAATTTACACGTAATTACTAATTTAGCAGGTTGCCTGTGTTGATATCTTGGACTATTATGTGCAGCCGCTTAATGAAACGCAAGTGCAGATTAAAATTTTCATAAAGGCCTAGTCTGAGAAGCAAGCCGTTTTGCACTGTTTAATTGGTTTCTTGGATAATCTGCTCCACTATTAATATTTCACCTATGTGAACGAGAACGAGTTCAAAATCTCATTCAAGATTAACGGTTTCCACCCCAAATTCCTCCCGAAGCTCCAAGTGTTTCTGATGCACGAAAGTGGCTTCAATACATACCTTGATATTCCTATGCACGTTGCGATGCCCTTAAACCCTGTGATAACCCAATCTCCAAATCCGCGCTTCATTATCTCAAATAATAACACTTAAAAAATCTTAGATTTGATTCAAGACAAAGACTCAGTCACTTTAATCTGCGCGCCCGAGCGTTTCAAATTCTACGAGCATTTAAACAACGTAATATTAATTTCCGATTCGGAGTGGATAAATACAAATCCCAATTTTACTGTAATTGAAAACGTATCAAGAATCTCAAGTTCCGTTTACCTGGAGTGGTTCCTAATAAATAGAAAACCGGATTTAGCGTTTTCAACTCCAATCTGCACGAACTCAATTAACTCACTTAGTGTGTTTTTAAATATAACAGAAGTGGAAATAAACGAGAGCTCAGAGTAGTTTAACGTTGAGTCCAGATTTGACATCGAACTGAATAATCTGCTCAAGAAAATGCTAGAACTGAATCTAAAAGTAAATTTGGAGGAATTCACCGAAAAAGCAGCCGAAAGCTACTTCCTACTCAGAATCGAGCAAAA
This sequence comes from Hexamita inflata, assembly GCA_963988835.1. Taxonomy (NCBI): domain Eukaryota; phylum Fornicata; order Diplomonadida; family Hexamitidae; genus Hexamita; species Hexamita inflata. The sequence goes on from CAXDID010000968.1 coordinate 153,976, forward strand.
CCCGAGCTTCTACAACCTTAAAAACTATGATGTTAAAAAATACACTCTTGAGTAAGAATTTAACGTGAGCGAAGAACAAATAAACGAATTCTTCAACTCAATTCTAGAAGAAGCACTACAGGGATTCGAAATCGATGGAACTGACGTAATTGCAGAAAATATTAATGAATGATTAGAATATATATGTTCTGAATTTATTATATATCACCATTGAAGATATCTATTGAAACAAAGAGAATAAAACCTACCCAGTAGGAACAAACCTAGAGAAGCTAAGCGCGAAACCAAATAAAGGCAAAGGAGAATCGAGTGTTGACTCGTTCTTCTGAAGGTATTATATATGTTATATTATATGTTATAAATTAATTATATTATGATTCAAAATTCACTGGCTTTCACTGGAATTAGCTATTTATTAGTTTACCTGTTATTGTATACTTACCAAGCTGTTTTCTAGAAGTTACTCCTAACTTAGCTCCTCAAAAAACTTATTTTTGCTGAATGTTGGACCATGAGTGTACATTATTGTTGAATTGCTTGTATTTATTATAATTCCTCTTTTCATATGAAGCGTGGAAGAAAAAATAGCTTAATAACATATACACAGTTTATGTTTGTTAATATTTAGTTTATTACATAATTAATAATAAAAAGAAAATATAAAAGATTTGCATGCATTATGTATCTTACAAAATAATTAATTATCATACATATAATGAAGTAATAGATCATTATTGCGTAACACTAAACTTGACCTACATTAATTCAAGTTCATTGGGTCAACCGATAAAGATCATCAACATTAATAATTATTTTCAAAATTAGTTAAATATTAATATTATAACTCGCTCATCACTCAGCGCTGTTACTGGAATTAACTTATTGGTTAATTTGTTAGTGTATAGATTGCAAACTATTAGACATTTACTATTCTATACTTATTTGCTCAAATAGCTAGTTTTAGCTAAAAGTTGGACCATTTGTGTTCATAGTTGAATTATTTTTAGTTAATATAATTCCTCTTTTCATTTGAGGTGAAACTTATAAAAATTAGATTTTAATTAGCTTTAAATATAAAATAGTAATTTTTTGTTTAGCTTGACCTACATTGTTCAAATTCCAAACAAAAAACTATCAATCAAAAACTACCAACAATTTATATAAATATGTTATCGATTTTCATATCACTTCGGCGACTTCAAGTAGCATGTTTCCGAGTCCGTCAATACTGGCATCAATTTTACCATTTCCGATAAAATACACAACCATTCCGCGTGGTCCGACAGAGTTAACGGTGATACTAGCTTCTCCCATTTATACTCCACTCCACCCGATTATTTCGGTTGTTTTTACAAGTGGGAACGTATCTCTGTGCATGACGGCTATTCCAACCTTTCCAATTCCCTTTGCTCCAATTTTAACCTTGTTTCCAGTTGGAGCATAGACTAGTATCTGCCCATCCATGATATCTATACCCGGTTCATTATCAATTTCGAACCCTCCTTTAAGTTATGTGTAATGAGCAACAGTGAACAGAGTTTATTTTACTGGTGCTCTGAATTCTGATTTTTTGTAAACTGAGGACCTCGAGGAATGTGAAATGGATGACTCGCGGCGAGTTGGAATGTGATCTTCACCGTGCGAAACGGCCAAGAGAGTTTTTTGCAGGCCATCAATGTGCAAATCAACCAGTTGGCCGTTTGAAACGATGTACACAATCATAGCACCAGGTGAAGTTACGTCAAGGCTGACTTGATTTTCCAATAATCCAGATGAAGCCAGTATGTCGGTTGAAGATTCAAGTGGAAAATTATTGGATTTGCGCATTGCAATCAAACCGACCTTTCCGGAGCACGCAGCGCTGATACGAACAAGATTTCCAGTTCCAGTTTGAATCATAATTTGGTTGTCGTCCATTTCCTCTCCGGCTTATTCTTATATTTCAAATCCGCCATGCATTTAGCACGAGTAGTAGTTTATGAATCTTTTTGTGGTTATTTTTTGGTCGGTCTTCATTTTTCTGTCATTTTTAACCAGTTTTGGTGGTATGTAGCTCAGATCGCCGTGTTGTATGTCCAGGATCATTTTTCCCAGTCCATCTATTTCAACGCTTGCTGGCTAACCTTCTGAGATGATGTATACAACAATTCCGTTTGGTCCAGGTGATTCAACGGTCATTTCGCTCATTCCAACGCCAATTTAGCTGCTTTGAATGACTTCGGTGATGAAGCTGAGTGGGAATTCGGCTCCTGGTCTGATTGCGATCATTCCAACTTTTCCTTCAGCTAAAACTCTGAAGTGAATTTTGTTCGAGCTTGGAGCGGAAACGAGAATCTGCGTTTATTGTATTTGTTCATTCTTTTTAGGGGTGGTGAGGTACCCGCCGTTCATTTTCAAAATCGTTTTCGTGCAGAACGGGACGGAGAACAGTTTTTGGAGTGGGCAGGGCGTAGAAAGGGGCTCGTTGGACGCGGGAGTGGACGTGGGTTTCGCGTTTAGTTTTTATTTTTGCGGTTTCTCGATTGTGACTGTTTGTTCAGGTAATGGTTGGTTTCCACAGCCCATGTATTTGGTGTGAAGAAAGAAATGATCTGTATAAATTTAATAAGATAATATTAATAGATAAATGTGACACGTGTGGGTGGTTGTTACACTACATTATTATAAAATATAATATATTTGAATTACTATAGATTTAAATGGTCTAAAATTCCACTTCAATTGAGCAAATTAGTTACAAAAGAAAACATATAAAACTAAGAAAATACATAAATTCAAATAAAATATTAATATTAACATATTGCTCAATCATAAGAATTATTCAACTTCTTTTTAAAAGTCTTCCTTATTAAAAGAAACATTACTAAGTTCTTCTTTGCTTACATTTACGCCCAAACATCTTAGAACATTCACCATTCTTGTATTAGTAATATTTTCACTGCCTTCTGAAACTGATGTAGCTGTGTAGACTATATCAACTAAATCCATATCAGTGGCAACGCTTGCTTAAACAACTTTGTAAAAATCGGCAAACTCCTTCTTATCTATTTACCCATTACCATCTTTATCAGCTAACATTAAAAATAAGTCTACAACAACTATTGGAAAGTTTGGATAATTATTTTTCATATATTTTGCTATTTCCAATCTGTCGATCATGCCAGATGAATCTAAATCTATTATTTGAAATATTTTTGACATTTCCTTCTTTGAAGATGTTCCACCCATTTATTAATGAAGTGGATTTTGCTTTTAAATTTAATAATAATCTATTTAGTATATTTGCAAAATCTTACATTAAATCTCAAAAACTATGAATTGTAATTATTAAATCTAGTCTTTGTATTATCATTAAACCTATTTAAACTTCATAATAAGATAACAATCTATAGAAATGAATTTTGTAATATTTTATAAAATCCATTGAAATGATATTTATTCATATAATAATATCCAATTAGATCATATTAAAGGAAGAATGATAAGATTTGAAGTAGGTAACTAACTATTTGGAAAATATGTATATTTAATATTCTTGTATGCTATAATAGGTAATCGATTATTGAGTGGATGTTTTTGAGTTGTACCAAAAGAGTGAGCCGATATATAGGTATTATTGGTAGATTAAATGAAACTTCAGTTAAGTTATTATAATATATAGTTAAATATTGCACTTATATGATCTATTCCATTCAAAAACCTAAGAATTACTAACTTAGAATGTAAGTTTAAGAATATTTAATAAGAGTGGTGTATAAATAATACATTTCTAATAACTCTAATTAAATTAATAATATTTAATGACTCTAGTTAAATATAAATTAGAAAAATAAATACAATTCAAAAAATCAATATACATATTAAAACAGTAATTGCTTTGGGATCTAGACCGAAAGGAGTGCTGAAATTATTAGAATGAGTTTGTTTAGTCTTGGTTGCGAATACTTTAGTAAAATTTTATTTAAAATATAATTTACACTCCACAGTTTCCACTCGAAATATGAGTTATAATTATAGGGAAAACTAGGGAAATATTTACTATAATAAAAACCCATGCAATTTTACGCCATGAACTTAAATATTTCAATCATATCTGACCCAGTTTCACCAAAATAACGATCTATTAATTGTACCTCATCAAAATAAACTTTTAACTTGCAAGCTTCTGCTTTTCAAGAAAAATCAACCCGATAAAATTTTCTTAGTCGAAAGTGGGGTATGATAAATGAAGCGCATCCAGAGCTTATGAATATTTCATAATTTTGCCGAAATTTACTTAAGAAAAGATATTAAAGTTTCATATAAAAACTTCGAGGCCAATTCTCGGCACTCCAGGAAAAATTGTGGAAAATGGATCAATCGTTGATAGAAATAGTATTGAGATTTGAAAATTTATTTGAATTTTCAAGAATCTCTGAAATTTTAGAAGCAACAAATATCATATTTTACTTGAATTAAATTATTGAAAATTTCGATATTTTACAGAAATGCAGAATGACTTAGATAGTCATATACTACTCATGAAATACCACTATGAAAAACAAGCTAAACCTATTGTTGATTATTCCTAGTAGCAGTGAATATCAAAATAAGGTCAAAATCAGCTTGTAAAAATGGAGTATGAAGAAATATAAAAAATGAAATTATTTTACTTTAATATTTCGAAGGGTACATAATACGTTACATCTATAAAATTTCACTCCTAAATTCCAAAAAAAGTTTGAAAATATTACTGTATATTAAATTAAACATAAATACTTAGTTTCATTATCAAACAGAATAGGTTTGTGACTTTAGTTTAGATATAAATAATTCCAACAATATCTACTGATCTTATTAATTTAATCCACATTCGTTGATTTTACAGTAGTACTTTATTTGTTTTAGTTAGAGATTACAATCCACCACTTCAGATGAAAAGAGGACTCACCAAGACCAATAACAACTCGCTTGTACTACAATCCAAGGCTCAAAGCTACAACTGCAACGAAATCCTGGACTAAGTTACTGAACAGCTCGAGTTCATAAACAGACAGCAAATAACCACTTTGATGATCGGCTTCACGAACAACGAGACCGAACTTGAAAAAGACCTGAACGGAGTCGAAAACAACGCGTACCTCAGAACCAGCAACTCCACTAAAATGATGACGAGTAATGGAGATGTAGTTGAATTACCAATGATGTGATTTGAAATGTATTATTTCACTTATAATTATAATATATTCTTGGTGTATTTGTGTTATTCATTTAAAATTTAATACCTACGCGTATACTGAATAGTATAATATACTCCATATAATATATTAGATTAACATAGTTTTCATGATCTGTGGAGATGGTAACAGTGTGACGAATTCACAGCGAGTGCAATATAACTATTGAAGTCGAAGCACAAGCAAGCGAGTTAAGACGCCATTGGGAAGATGTTGATCCGAAAGAATATTAAGAGTAGGTATGCTGCGATTTTGAAGAAGTTATTGACATTTACGTTGAAGACCACCCAAAGTCGTCGATTAGTAAGATTCAATCCAACTTAATATTGATCTTAAAGGCGTTTTACAAACGTAAACTCATCAACCGACCCCAATGCGAGATACTCCTGTAGAAAATTAAAGCCCTGTAATATGTCTAGAACATTGAAGATGTTCTGAAACAGGCATCCCTACCTGCCCAGTAGGAAAATAAGTAAAGTCAAAGCGAAAAGAAGAAGGCCAAGAAGCTACAGAATTAGATGGATATTTCCATCGATGACTGGGTATGAGGCCGATTCTCCAACATTGAGAAGACATGCGCTTGAAACGTAGACCATGCAAGTATAAATGAAAGTTAAGTGGGATATATGTTAGATTATATTAGTAATATCTTTTTACACATTAAAATTATTTTAATAAAAAACTGTATATTATTCTTAAATATTGAATATCTAACAGTTAGTGTTATTATTCATCTTTAATGTCATGATTTAGAAAAACAAAAAGTAATTCTATCATGCAGTGTTATATTTTTATATCTTCTTTTCACACTTCAATGAAGCCTCCGAAGAGACTGCGAAACTTTATCATGTCCAATGATCAACCAACTACAGCTCAGTAACCAACCCAATATCTCAGAGCAGCGCTGAAAAACGCAAATAGTCGCGAGGGGTCCCTATCTTGTTACAACCTACGTCAAAGTTGCCAGTTTTAGTCGCTCGAGCTCCCAACTGACAATTTTGTGAAACTCAAATTAAAACTGCTTGAGGGAAACAAGAAATTAAATTTATATTAACAATTCGTAGACGAACTGATGAAAACGGAGCGCGCGATTGAAGACAACCTTAATATAATGTTCAGAAACAGCTTCAAGCTCAAAAGGTATTCAAATAAGATGCGTTAGTGAGTATGGTTAGAATATTTTAATTTAATTTATAAAATACTATTAGAAAATTACAATTGGTCTAAATACAAAAGTTATATAGAGTCTGAAACTAGATAACTACTTCAATCGAAATAAAAACTTAAATTCCATGAGAGATATGACAGTTTATCGGTCGTGTATCAGAAAACTGATAGATTAAACAAACATTTGACGAAGTAAATTAAAGAAAAAATTGATCACCAGAGTTGATAATTAATGTAGACGAAAATATTCTTCCACCAAGGATGATGGTATTATTATAGGCTGTTCAATTATTATTATAGGATGTTCAAATACTAGTGTGGCAAGCCGTACTAATTTCAAGGCCCTTTTATAAAAGTTAGTTTTTTTAAGCGGGATCTAATTAAAGCCTTTTCATATTTATAGAAGCTCATACT